>JAMQGT020004273.1:0-157972 GCA_024447675.2 Pterophyllum scalare | reverse complement strand
ACACGGGGTTCTGCTTGGAAATCATATGAGATTGAAGGAGAATCATTTAGAAACATGTTTGGAAGCAGTTTGATTGAAGTTTGTGAAGTTATCCTTGAAATGGCCAAAATGAGCGTTTCTGAGCGAGAAACGCTCAAAACGCACATAAAAGCTCCTGTGCTTGCAGGATCGTGGTGAAACACGGGGTTCTGCTTGGAAATCATATGAGATTGAAGGAGAATCATTTAGAAACATGTTTGGAAGCAGTTTGATTGAAGTTTGTGAAGTTATCCTTGAAATGGCCAAAATGAGCGTTTCTGAGCGAGAAACGCTCAAAACGCACATAAAAGCTCCTGTGCTTGCAGGATCGTGGTGAAACACGGGGTTCTGCTTGGAAATCATATGAGATTGAAGGAGAATCATTTAGAAACATGTTTGGAAGCAGTTTGATTGAAGTTTGTGAAGTTATCCTTGAAATGGCCAAAATGAGCGTTTCTGAGCGAGAAACGCTCAAAACGCACATAAAAGCTCCTGTGCTTGCAGGATCGTGGTGAAACACGGGGTTCTGCTTGGAAATCATATGAGATTGAAGGAGAATCATTTAGAAACATGTTTGGAAGCAGTTTGATTGAAGTTTGTGAAGTTATCCTTGAAATGGCCAAAATGAGCGTTTCTGAGCGAGAAAAGCTCAAAACGCACATAAAAGCTCCTGTGCTTGCAGGATCGTGGTGAAACACGGGGTTCTGCTTGGAAATCATATGAGATTGAAGGAGAATCATTTAGAAACATGTTTGGAAGCAGTTTGATTGAAGTTTGTGAAGTTATCCTTGAAATGGCCAAAATGAGCGTTTCTGAGCGAGAAACGCTCAAACGCACATAAAAGCTCCTGGTGAGCATGCTGCCAAGCGTACAATGACATAACACTACGTATTGCTTCACTATCAACTAAAACAGCCAAGTGCTGCCTGTTTTCTCTCTGCATAATCACAGCGTTTAAGATCGTGCATTAATGATGGCATAACTAACCCCATTCACGTTGTTAAATGAGGTTACCAGGTTAGCGCGTGCATTATTATACAGCAGCAGTCACTTTGCACATCATCACCATCCTCATTAGCGTGTTCACTTTTACAGGTGATGCTGCTGGAAGAAGACACTGTGATTCGGAGGCGAGTGCAACACAGATGAAGCACCCAAGACAAACAAAAGATCATTAGAGCACATTAAGATCCACATTACAGCTTTTACTGCCTCCTCAAGAGTCAAATGCGGTGGGTGAGTCATAAGCAGGCCCGCTAACTTACCGCACTGTGGCCCAATGGCAGCTCGTGTGGACGCCTGCCCACTAGTTGCAATTTGGCAGCAACACAATCAGAAGCTCACAGAGGTATATGATGTTACTGTATGTGGGCAAACACAGATGAGCTCAACAAAAGTGAGTGTTTAAGTCAAGACGGGGCCAAGTGTGCAGCTTGAATTGACCCTGGCTTGCAAGTAAAAGACGAGAACGCAGTCATCCTCAGAAATAAATGACCTTCACTTATTCAGCCGGATCCTCTGGAGATGTTTGACATGTGAAGGTTGCAACATGTGGGAGAAGCATTGGACAAAGTTAACATTATAATAAGTGATGTTAAAAGTTTTTAAAAGAATTTTCAAAGAGTTTTCAGCTTGTTTTGTGTTTTAATGTTCACATACATATGTGAGTGGTAGCAAACAATTCGTTTTTTGAGGGTTTTTTTTTTTTTAGAAAAAGCAAACAATTCTTATGAAGTACCAAGCACTGGATAGGAAACAGGAGAAAAACATAAGCCAGAATGAAATGCAGCAGCAAGATAAGACTGAAGGAGGAGGCGTGTCAGATTGAGGAGTCCTTCTTGAACTTAGAACCATAAACTGGGGGTGTAGCCTATGTCACGTTACCCAATGCTCTGCAAAAGGACTCCAAAGAATGGAGCTCTAAGTAATCAAGTGAGGTGCATTCATAAGGTGCATAGATCACCTATCTGCTAGTCATTATTATTATATTTAAGCACACGCTACTTGGACTACACAGCAACCGTATCCTTAGTCAAATCATTCATTAAACATGGTCCAAAATGTCAGTCCCAGAGGAATAAGCTGCACTGTGTTCATTTTTCTCTCAGGGATCTTTCCACCCAGAAGCCAATTTGGCAAAACCTCAAGGCAATTATTTTTGGGTTAACACCACCAAACCTCTAAATGAATGGGGAAAGCGTTAGCACTGCTATTTCAATGTTCACCTTGATGGAAACCAAACATATTTACCTTTTGCTCCCAGCACAGATAATACCACTGTGCAAGGTTTCGTGACAATGTGGCTTCTGAACTAACACTGAATAACTGCCACTCTAAACATGCCTGCCACCGTACAGCTGAAACTGCTGTAACTCTCAGTTATTATTATGTGACTGCTGTAGTACAACAACATGATTAGCTTATGTATTTTTAAATATTTGGCAGAAGGGACGGGACGACTACAACCGCGGCACTGTGAACCCCAACCAAGCCAAAGTCTGAGACAGGCGGTCAGACTTGTGGCCCCAAAGCCTTCATTTCTACCTGTACCTGTTTCTAGTAGAACCACTGTGGCCACCCCACTTTTCTGTCAGGTGCTCTTTGGGCTGGTTTTCAAATTTGTTGTTGACTTTGTGTTCAAACACTAAAATAAAGATCTTTGGTGCATTAGGGTGTGGCACTCTAGCCTGAGGTTTACAGGCTATTGTTAACTGGTAACTATGCATCTCAGTGCAGACCATGCTGTAAACACACACAGAGCAGACACTTCGGATATAAAGGTTGAAACAAGACGACTCAGAATCGACATGTCAGGTTCTCTTTAAGAGAAACTGAAGGAGAATATTGGGGTAAAATGTTGACTCCCTGTTTGAGACACTGTAACCCGTAACAGTCTAAAGACTCTGTTTATCCAGCTGTACTTAAATCTCTGAGCTCAGTTTCATGTGTGCTAAACCCCCTCAGTGTTTCGCCGAGGGTGACTCCTACAGCGACAATCAGCGGATCAGAGAGAGAGAGGATCCACAGCAGCACAGCTCCACTATGATAAATGAGTTTGTATTGTCTGTCAGCCCGGCTTCCTGCCAGCCCAGGTCACTGGTTATTAAATTACTACTTGTCAATGTCCTAAATACTGATTGATGGATGAGCATGGCAAATGAAGGACTCCTATGACTTTTGTTACCCTCTCCCAGTTTTCTCTGTGCAAGGCAAAACCTACACCAGATTGTTATTGGCATGTATTGAATGCATGCTGGCGGCTTTCTTCCAGAAACAGTTTTATTAATGCTCATTTCAGAGCGATGTTTCTAGCCCCTGTGGGTTCTTGCGCTTATTAAAATGAACGGTTTCGGTCACTTTTTAAATCACACTGGTCCAATTCTGCAGATGTCACAAAATTTAATCAAAAGCACACTAAATAGTTTGACTTATCTAAAAGCAAGAAATACATATTTTGTTTCCTTTTGTTTTTTGTTTTGCTAGTTCTCCCCCCCCCCCTCGAAGCACAGAAGTGTAATGTTGTTTTCTTAAAAAACAAAACAAAAAAAACAGCACCTATGAACAAGCACCTTTTGAAAGAGTAATGCTACCAAAGGATTGTACTACATTCAAGCTTAATTGCTTCTTTAGAAGGGTAAAAATTTTTTAACTGAATGGTTTAAAAAAGTGTCCTGTTTTATTCTATATTTTCTAATTTAGCTAATGTGTCTGTCTGTGTTCCCAAAAATACAATAAAAGTACAACAAACAATAATCTTTTCTGACAGGAAAAAGTTTTTTTTTTTCTTTAATATAATTACCTATATGGTTATATATTGTGTTGGATTAGGATTTTGTTTTCTGTTTGGGGATTTTTTCTTCTTTTTTTTTTAATGTGGAAATAAACACTCTCAGCTTGTCTGTGCAGGTTCTCAGTCAGCCAGGTCATAGTCCAATCCAGTGCAGCGAAGAGTGCTCGGACCTCGAAACCAAACGGCCTCTTCACAAACAAATGGTGCACCATAGAAGAGCCACCTCAATAGGACAAGACTCAGCTGTACATCTGCTTCTGAAGGTGAAAGGGCACTCCAATGTTCACATTTTGGACCGGGAAGACAGATGGTTTGAAAGAGGAGTAAAAGAAGCCATCTTTGTCCAGTGTGAACAGCCATCACTGAACAGAGGAAGTGGATTATGTCACCAACTTTCTCCAGTCTACAATGCTGAACTCGTCAACCCCCGCTCACACCGTTCTTCAGGTGCCCTAAATAGGTCACTTGATAGAATGGGGCGAAGTCGCAAATT
This sequence comes from Pterophyllum scalare, assembly GCA_024447675.2. Taxonomy (NCBI): domain Eukaryota; kingdom Metazoa; phylum Chordata; class Actinopteri; order Cichliformes; family Cichlidae; genus Pterophyllum; species Pterophyllum scalare. The sequence goes on along the minus strand of JAMQGT020004273.1, from coordinate 153,671 downwards.
GGTTTCACCTGAAACCGCTGATTGTAATGACTCACGCCCACATTCACACCGTGGTGCATGTGATTGTGCACATGAACAATAGTGGGTCACAACCACCTCCAGGGGACTACGCACACTGGGGTTTAAAAATCTGGATCTCTCCACCTTTTGGTTTGAGAACTGAAGCAGCCCCCCCCCCCCCCCACGGATGAGAGGTGAAACTTCTTCAAGGAACTGAAAGAAGTCCAGTCGCCTTTTTCAAGCTCCAGAGACTATCTCAGCGTGGGTGTCTGACATCCCTCTCACTCACAGCAGGTATCATCACGCGTCAGTTCAACTCACTGGCGCCAACATAGTTATCTCTGTAAAAACGATATATGAATGTGCAGAATCTGTAGGCATGGAGCTACAAGCCTTCTGTTTTCTGCTTGTAGTTTGCTCGTGGTCTGCAGTAGTTCTGTTGACCAGTCACAATGTACATTTTGATGACTTGTAGGCAGATGCCAAAACCACCAACTTAGCCTTTTAAAAACTTTCTGCATTCATAAATACCAACAGTGAGGTAACCAGAGGCCATCAACTATCAATGACATTAAGTGACTTCAAGCACTAATGGACTAAATAATCACTTTCAGTGCAAAGTGGGCGTTTCCCTAGTTCAACTTTTAACAACTCTGAGGTAAGCTATTGAAGTGATTACCAATGAGAAGGAATGACTGGCTTAAGAAGGGGTAATTACCACCTCACGGACGCCTGGACTGTCTGCTAGCAACAAACCATCAGCGAGTCACTTTATATGTTGACAGGGATTCAGACTGGTCAGTACAACTTTGTTGCTAAATTCAGCAACTCTTTATATACCTTTAGCATCAGTTATTCCAAAGAACTGCAAATAAAAAATGTTGCAATTGTTTTCCCAAAACAGTTGCCAGTACTGCTCCACAGACTAAGGACTCGCTCCTCCACAGCAGGCACACCTACTGTTTCGTGAGAGTTAGAGAGAAGTAACAGCAGTGCCTGTGACTGAACTCTTTTCACATGTACAAAAGTTTTGGGGGAGTAAAACGGTGAGGCAATATGTTGCAATTTTTCCAACTGACAGCCGCCAGTCCAACAACGGGGGACTGCCAACATATTTGTGGATGTTACAAGTGCGGTTTTACCAAATTCCTACCTTCAAAGCAGCTTTGGTTCATCAAGATGGTAGTACGAGGGCACTCAGCAACTTTCCTTGTATATAGGAATATAACCAGAACACAACCAGCTGCAACCAGGTGAATTGAGTCCTGTTTTGTAAAGAGATATTTTGCAGACTACTTGGAATTGTTTGCCAGCAGCAAAAGAAAGTGCACTCAACAGACAAGCACAGATTTTTCCTAGTTGAAAGCAGGTTACTGTCCTAGTTTTACTCCTCTGTCCACCATCTTGAACTGCCAGTCCAGTCTTATAACAAAACAAAAAAAATTTATTTGTTTGTGCACATGGACATAAATTGCCTCATGTGTTTGTTACAGTCAGGATGACTCTGAAATGAATGTATTTCAATGGGAGGAATCTTTCATGTTTGCGCCAAGAACCAACCAAGAAGACTGAGCAAGAAAAAAAAGGACAACTGCTACATTTTAATATAAATCAAAAACCATGATATTTTTTAGAAATCTTACCAAATAATATTTTATTGCCTAAAACAATAGAAGGGCTGGGGCTACTTGGCTAGAATGGATGGAATTTGTAGAGGAATGTATATGAGACACTAATAGCTGAAATCAAGCTATTGTCTTTAACTAAGGCCCCAGTCAGACAGGACAACCCCCTGGTAACCACCGGTTGTCAGGGAAAATCTGTATTTTGGTACCTGTTGGTTTCAGGGCAAAGCAAAAATTTCTCCATTTCCAGTTTGTGTTGCACTTTTTCAAGTTTTACTACTGCTTGGTAGTTAGTTAGTATGTATTTGCAAACTAGTTGGCATCTTTGATGCAAACTATGGGCAACCATGGCAGTCTGCTTGCAACCAAAGCAATCGCATGGAGGATTTTGGTGCATTGCCAGCAACGTCCATTAGACAGAATACACATTTTTCCCTACTGGAATTTTCCAGGGGTCTTTTATTGCCTAAACCTAACCAAGTATTTGCTTTAATGCCTAAATCATGCAAGTATAAACCAATGCTTACTAGTGTAAGAGTAACAACCCAGTATTAAGTGTCCTTTTTCAGAAGAAAGCATTTAAATCAACTTTAGAAACTCATGAATTGCTGTTTGAAATCAAGTTCAAACAGAAAATAAAATAATATTGTTCAGTAGTTGATTTTATCTGACATAGACAGAGGCAGTTCTGGAAAATCCATTTTCTGCTATATCCTCATGCCTTGTTTTCTCCCATTCCTGATGTGATGCTGGTGTGTAGTCATGTGGGCCGTGTGTTGAGTGTGTGTCTCAGGGGTGTGCTCAGGGTTAGGGGCATTGATGAGTCTGTGGCTGACATTTGAGTGTGATTGAGGGGGAGTGCAGATACTAAATCACTACATTGTACTGCTGTCAGTGCGTCCTGTCGTTACTGCACTTTACCGGCCGACATGATGCCTCTAATGGGATAATAACCAATTAAACGGCAGCACAAAAAACTTGGCTCTTTGATAAAAAAAATAAATAAATGTCCAAAGCCTGGAGGTGTTCAAACCAAAACCCAAGAAAGTTGAAGCAAAAAGATTGCCAAAAAAAAGTGAAAAAAGTAGAAGTTAAAAATCATCAACTGTGTCTTTATTCAACAATCACAAAGAAGATTTTTTTTTTTTGGCTGCAAAGCCTTCATCAGACTTATGAAGAAGTACTGGCTGGCTGCGTTTTTCCTTTTTTCACTCACTGTTAACTATGCCACATTTGTGTCTAATGATAAGGTAAATGAAAGGATATTTCAAAAAGAACTGGCCCTCCCTGAGTTTTTTTTTTTCAAAGACTGGACAAACTGGAGCAGTTTGGAAAAGACCGCAGGCGAGCTGAATGATTGTCAGCCATGCAAATAATCACTTACTTACACTCACTGAGTTTGCTTCGGATAAGGCAAATTACCATTTGAAAATGAGCTCAAAAACACTCTGGGCGAAAAGCTTGCATCATGATTCTCAGTTATATTATAACAGATACGTAACCACTCGCACATACACACAAATGCGGACAAACATGCATAAACACACTGCTCTGAACAGGCTGCAGGGATGGAAGGTTTGTCTTTGCTGCATCTAACTCGAATTGGTTTTCAGCCAATCAGATGCCGCTTCTGCTTTATTTGCCAGTTAGTAAATAAAGCATGTTGCAGAAATGTGCAAAGACATTTCTGCAACATTATATACAGTGAGAAATGGTGGAAGCTGCACAAGCAAAAGTGGTATGTTGATGAATACGTGCTGGAAATATGGTGCAGGCTTCAACCGGCGTATCCACACTGCAGCATTTTTATACTACCGGAACTTAAAGAAGCCTGAAGTATTGATGCTGAATTATAGCAACAATAATGAGCATGATCACTTTGTAAACACATCACGACATAATTATTCATTTTCTTTAGGAATATCACAGTTATTGATCTTTACAACATAAATAAATTAGGAAAAAAAAGAGTGAGAGGGTGAAACAGGATAGCTAAAGGGCAGTTAGGCTAAAACTAGTGGGTGTTTTTGACCATGAAACCCATCTTCCAAGGCTAACTCGGGGAAGATTAAAGGGAGCAACAGAGCATGGATGCTGCAGGAAGAACAACAAAGTTCCAACCCAAAGGAAGATAGGTAATCCAGCAACCCACTGTGAGGAATATGCTGCTGAAAGCACACTGGACAGGATACATTCTGCAATGCGATTCAAGTGAGCTGGAACTCTCAGTGATCCGTCCACAGATTCATACCTCTTGCTTCCTCAGGCCACATATGTCCAGGAAGCCTCATTATGAAGCTTCACACTAGGCACTTTCTCCATCACCATCTCCATCTGACTGGTAGATCTGATTGTGAAACTCCTCTATACCAGGGGTCCCAAGCCCATTTGAGTTCATGGGCCACTTAGAATCACCAAATGAAAGATTTCAAGACTATTCACCTTCAAAGTTAAAGTTGCACCTTTTGAAACATGCAGGTTGCAGTGACAAGGTGCAAGTTTTTCGTTGAGGGTGAACACTATCCGTTTCTACTTTGCATCACACTTTTTCAAGTTTCACTCCTGCTCAGTGAGTAGTTGGCAAGTGTTTGCAGACAAATCAGCATCTTCCATGCAAACTACGGGTGACTGCAGCAATCTCTAGAGACTGAAGCAATCACAAAGAGGTTTTTAGCGAGGAACCAGTTGCCAAGAGGTCGGGAATTCACACTTTCCCCCCATCAACTGGAGACTGCCACGAGGGCCACCAGCTGGTCTCTAGCTCCATGTAAACATCCACTGACAAACCAGATGAACAGTTTGAGATCTCTGAAGAAATATTTGTGCATCTTTCTTGGTGCTTTAGCTGGAGAATCGTCACAATAGGTACCTTATAGTTTTAAAACTGGATGTGAGGGTCAAGCAAACCAGTCTGACTCAACTTAATCCTGTATTAAGATTTGAAATTCACAAACAAGACAATAAAGTTGTGAGCAAACTTTCACAGAAGTCATGAATTAAGAAAGACCATGGATAATTTTCACATACAAGCTGGCTTCTTTTAGTAACCAGAGAGGTCGCCCCCTGCTGGCCATCAGAGAGATTTTGAATCTCTTCTGCACCGGCCTCGCTATTCAGACGCATTCATCATTATTTACACACAGTTTATGGAGTTGAACAGCTGAAAATGCTTGGAAATAGAACAATACTTCATCATGACGAGGTAACATTAGGAGAAAACAACATGTGCAGATGTTCTGATTCACATCTGTGTTGACATTTCGCCTTCTTTCGAACAACAAAAGCATTCACCAAGCCTTTCCCATCACCTGACACCCATTACAGTCACACAGGCAGCATAAAGAGAAGAGTACACTTCCATAGCTCACATGCAAGTGCAATCAACAGTCGATAAACCTGCAAGTAATTAATTTGAAATGCGTCCTCTGTCTTGGCTAAAAGCGTCCTGGACTTTCAGCCAGGTGTTTGAGTCGATGTGTCCTTTGGACTGACAGTGTTTCAGGATGAATAGAAAGGTTATAAAAAGCCCTTTAAGCCCTTCTTATCCTTTTAGTTGCTGAGTCTATAGCTGAATTCAAAGCTACTGTCAACAATATGAAGTTCCCGGACAGGATTGGAAGGTAAGCAAAGTTTAAGCTACAGTGCCAAGCTAATGCCAGTTTGATTAAATGCTCCGGATACAAACAGCAGGGGTTTCTGATCCTTTCACCATTATAGTTTTCAGGGCTTATAGTGCCTCCCCTCATTGTGCTGCTCTCTTTCTGACCTTCTTCAGCTGAGGCCAATCTATTATATCATCAGATATAGAGTGTCATTCTAGCCATGCAAAAATACAGTGGGTGTTAATGGGTGTCGTTTTGGTTGAAAGTGCTGTGACGCTTTTCTGAAGCCCGGCTTTATTTCTAGCAGATGCGTGGCGGTGAATGAACATTTGTTTACATCCCCAGATACATTAAGTGTTTATTTGATAGCAAACACAGCCCAAATTGTCACTTAGCGATGCCAGCTCCAAGTCCAATAAGCCACGGGTCTTTAAAAGTCACAAAGTGCTGCCATGTTTAACAGGGTTAAATACACAAACAAAGATGGATTGAATGTGTAATTTGGAGCATTCAAATTCGGTAGAAGAGAGGGAGAGAGAGAGAGAGAGAGAAAAAAAAGAACAATATTTCTCGGGGAGCATGCCATACTGCATATTAATTCTTATCGTGGTGATGAATAATCATGCTTCTTATGAGGAAGAGTCAGTAGAATACAGCAGCACTTTGAGCTGTCATAATTAACAGACTCACTCAACAATGGGCACATTCTCAAAGAGACTTCTTATTAACACAGACATAATGGGCAAAGTGCATATTAGAATGGGTATTTAGAGTGGAAGGGATCACAACTACCAACGAAGACCCAGTTTTATGGTCGATGCATTTCATTGTTTCAGCCTCAACTGAATGTCAGCCGACAGCCGAGGTCTGGGCCGTACTGTATCACTGCCCTCGGGTGTCTAAAAGCTTTGGCGTGACACTGCCATTACCCACGGGGCCCATGCACACCTCATTAGCAGCAGAGTATCCTTTGGCCACCCATGGGCGAGACTCAGTCCCTCGGTGCCTTAACAAGATCACATTTAAATCTGTGGCGAGTCGGGGCGGGGGGGAATCGCTTCCCGATGAACATTCATCAACGGCACACAATTATTTCCAGGCTGCTTGAATTTCTGATCCAGTGTGGAGAGGAATTCATGAAGATTGTGATTGATTTCCTGGTGAAAATTTGCATCAGAATGGCTCCATCTAAATGATGTAAAACGGCATTTTCTTACCCACCTTTCTTCTGTTTATCCAGGTTTTGAGACGCCTTCAGGTGCAATTTCTAATTCAAAATGATGTGAATTGAACTTAATTTGAGGTTCTCAGATGTGAAACTCAACAACTGTTTCCTGGTTGAATAATCGGACTGTTTTCACTCCCAGGGTGTCAAATACCGTGGGCTTCTAAAACACATGAGCAAAGTGTTTTTGTCGATTTAGGAACTTCACTTGTTGCTGCCGTTTTTTTCAGTAGTTGAATCAAGCTTGTATATTGTTTGCTCACTTCAGTTCATTTATTTATTTATTTTTAAAGATGTTTAGTTTTTATTACTTTGTGTTTTTAACTTTTATAACATTGATGTCTTTATAGGTCCCACCAACAAATTTCAGTCAGGCTGAGGTCTGGACTTTGACTGGGTCGCTGCAGCACTTTGACTCTGTTGCAGATTTGCTGCTGTGCTTGGGATCGTTGTCCTGCTTCATGACCCAGTTTGGGCCGAGCTTTAGCCGTCACACAGAGGGTCCCACATTTGACTCGAATATTTTGGTATTCAGAGGAGTTCATGGTTGACTCAATGACTGCAAAGTGCCCGGATCCTGTGGCTGCAAAACAAGCCCGAATCATCAATGTTTGGTTTTCTCCAAATATGTTGCTGTGCATCACGGCCAAACATCTCCACTTTGGTCTCATCCGTCCAAAGGACATTGTTCCAGGAGGCTTGTGGTTTGTTCAGATGCAAATTTGCAAACGTAAGCTGTGCTGCCATGTTCTTTTTAGAGAGAAGAGGCTTCCTGCTTCCAAACTGCTTCTAACTCTACTATCATGAACTTTAACCTGTAACATACCAACTGAGGCCTGTAGAGTCTGAGATGCAGCTCTTGGATTTGTTGCAGCTTCTCTGAGCATTGCACGGTCTGACCTTGGGAATTTGCTGGAACATCTGCTCCTGTGACATTGTGCTAACACACACCGGAATGCTCCAGGCCAGGAAAAACCTCTGCTTTTATAGAGGTGCTCACACCTGCTGATGACCAGTTAAGGGCTGCTATTTGCCCTCTTAATTCCTGTGGAAGCAGTAGACTTACTTTTTCCAGGGGCTGTAAATCTCAATAAGCAGAAACACTAAAGCTTTATTAGTTTGGTTATGTTGACAGCTTTTTACCAAACTGACCAACAATAAAACCAAAGACCTCTTTGTTCTTTTATATATATATTTGTTAGTTTGTTCTGTAAGTTTAGAATTTTTCAAACCCAATAAAAGTGTGCATCTTTTGCAACATATGTTTTTCATGGGTCACAGGAAAGTCAGAGCATAGCTGGACAGGCCTTTGAATGAATGACCCTTTGTCCTCTCTAAAGGTGCCCTTGAGCAAAAATATCAACATCTCCCTTTTTTTCTTCCGTGGAGCCTCCAAAAGCCCTCATGCTGACTCAATCAGGAGACAATCACAGCTAATGAAGGTAACTCCATCTCAGCAGCAGAAACGTACACCAAACAAATTCAGCAAAAACAGATCAAACAAAGAGCTTCCATCTTCCAAATGTTCTCTTATATCATGGTTTAGGGTCCATAATTCAGCGATGAGCCCCGAATTCCTACTGAATAGCCTGTTCCACAGTGTGCCTGTCAAGGGTGATTACAAGCTTAGCAAGAAAAATGAGATACTGGTTGACCTATTTCTGAGCACTTTGTTTCATGCCGTCCCCCCACAATCTCCCCTTCCTCCATTCCAACCCTTTCTCCCAACCAAGTTTGCCTGTTCCTTTCATTTCTTTTTTTTTTTGCCTTTTTCTTTTCTATTTCAGCCTCTCTGCCCACCGGTTCTCCCAGAGTAGAGGTCAGGTCAGAGGCCACCTGGCTCGTCCACGTTGCTGGGCGTGAGCAACCTGGCAACAAAGGAGTCCACTGTTGGGGATCTGTTGCCCGGTGCCAAACTTTCACCTTCGCCCCTCCCCTCTAGCTCCTCTGTGAAGAAAACCCCTGCAGGGATGCCTCAATGGAGGGCTGTGAGCGCTCGGGGCCCGTGCAGCAGCAAAGTTTGGATGCTGTCATGAGGAGAGTCACACTGGGAGCTCATCAGTGAGAAAAAGGTGGGAAAGAAAGGAGAGTGACGCACCTCTGCTTTTGGCCCACGGACAAAGACGCTCACAAGAGGTGAAGCGGCAACCTCTACGGTCGAAAATTTCTCGCCACCTCTTTTGCCGCCGTCGCCTGATGTCGCCTGCTTGGCTGTCAAGATTTATTTTCTGAACGCGCCCAAGCGCCACTCGAGCGGCCGCTTTATTGTTTCAAAAACAGATTTTCAATCGACGACTGAAGGGGGGGGCATAATTGAAACAATATGCTCTGTAATTAGATGAAAGAGTATTAGTTTCTTAGTGCCACTGATGTCCTGAAAAAATCCTGCGTGTTGAGTTGTGCAGATAAGAGTTGAGAGGCCCCTTCGTCTCTCAGATCCTCAGCAAACCAACATGGGAGACCAGGGGCTTGGTCTTAAGAAGAAGTAAGTAGAGTTTGTTATTTCACCGCCTTTGACTAAGGTCATATCAAATTAACAGACGACTGACTGAATAAAAATAGCATACCATTAATTCTTTTTTTTTCCTCCTCCTCTCTGCTCATAAATCTTAAAGGTTGACCTGATTTTTTTTTTTTTTTTTTAATGTTAAACTATGTGGAGAAATTAAAGAGGAGGAGGAAAAGGGGGAAAACATTTCAAATAAGCCGCACGGACTAATTTTAACCGTGTCGCCAGCTCAGGTTTCATGTGGGATCCGTGGGAACTAAAAATACTTTTGGTCTTTTGTGGAGGCGCGAGGGAAACGGTTTAAAAACCTCGCAGAAACAATGCCCAGTCACCGCATTAGAGCGGGCATTTTCAATTACGCCTGCAGAGATTTTGAAACTTTGTGGTCAAGCAAATGCGGAGAATTATAATCAATTTTCAGGTGATAAAAAAAACAAAAAAACATAAACAGTAGGAATGAGGAAAGGGGGTGGGGTGGGGGGGGTTGAGCCATTTAATTGCCGCCACATTCGTTAACAAGCTTAGCTCTTGTCTCAGCACTGTGCACCACTCTCAGCATTCAAATAGATCCTAATTATTTCTAGTTGAAGGTCTTAAGATTGCCAACTCTTGTGTTGGCCGATGATAAAACGTGGCTCTTTCAAACTTAATCATTACAAGTACATTCGACTAAGCATAAATGGCTCAGAGGTTAGAGCTGCATTAACTCTCGTGTCCATTTTGGTTGAATGGCCTGGCATCCGCAAAAGCAGATTACATCCCCAAATCAAACCCTAACTGATGATCGCGCTCCTAAACAGTCAATTATGGAATGTTTACTGTGGTGTTTTTGAGGCATTTATTTGCTTTCTGTTCGCTTGATAACACGCTGCGCCGACTTTAGATTGACAAGGATTTATGGAACGGAGTAAAAGCCAATCACGTAAACACCAATTACAAGACCGCCGAGGAGAATTAAAGTGGCTAAATCGAGATTTTTTTTTTTTTGTACTTTCTAAAAAATAAAAAAAACAAAAAACAGAAGAAGACGAGATACCCGATGTTTAATGAGGAGTAGGGATGATGATGGGCAGTGCTCGCATCACAATATGCAAATCAGCAATCTCTGAAATAGTGTCTGAATAGTTCTTCTGCACAGCGGCGGTGATGAATGAAGGCCGCGGCTGGAAAATTAGGATGATAATTGAAGAGTTTTGGGAGACAGAGCCAAACTTATGTCGGCGTAAGAAGAAAAATAAAAGTATGTTACTATGAGTTGATCCTCCAGCGTGATTACAGTTTGAAACTAAAACCAGAGGCGTTACACGAGGAGGAGACTTGGCGCTCGAGCCATCCTGTGGTGCAAATATTAAGGATAGCGGCTGCACCGCCCCTTCCCCCGAAAGAGCCGATCAGCAGTCAAAATGGGAGCATGACGGTGTAGCTCACCAGGTCAAGCAGGCAACCTGGGTTCAGCTCTGCTTTTTTGTTTGGACTTTAACTGCTCCCATTGTTGTAAACCAACAATAAGTCGTGAGCATAGACAGGATAAAACATGGATATACTGTAGATTCACGGTGGCAGTCAAGAAGCCATTCTTAATGAAGGGAAACAGGGAGGAGAGGCTGAGGTACAGTATGCCACATTACACACGAACTGCACTGAAAATCAGTAGCAGGTCTGATGGAGGGATGACTCCACATTTGAAAGTTTTGGTTCAAATAATAAAGGTAAATCATTTTTGAGTAAAGCACAATTTAAACCATTAACAGGAACACAAAGTCAGAGTTGGGCCATATTACAATGCTTTCTATGTTTCATAAGACAAAGCAGGAACTAGATGGCAGCTAAGTCATCTTTAGCGGTTCAGGTCCATTGATGCTGAAAATTGATTAGGCTCCTTTTTTTTTTTTTTTTTTTTGAGATTTAGACCAAAAACTGGAGGTGCCGTTGTGCACCCTGATCGCTCCAGCTTATGTTCTCCCCACATGTTTATTCATTTAGAGCCTGGACATGAAGCTTTAATCATCTAAATGCTTCTTTAAGGTATTTTGGCTTGCTTGTTGCTGGTTTTAAACCAAACAACTTCCAAAAAAGGTTGATTCTTTTAAATTAGAAGCTATCTCATGATTGCACTTACTGAAAATAGCATTATGGGAGTTGGGAATCCCCCCACCTCGGACTTTGCAATTGCTGCAAGCACACTTTGGAGAATCAGTCGTAACTGCGGTTGTTAGACTGTTTTTTGTTGCTGTTTTAAAAAAAAAACAAAAAAAAACACATATTGCCCAACCCTTTTTTCCTAGAGGAAACTTGTCCGTTCAGACTCAGCTATTGTAGTATAAGTGGAAAAACAGTAAAGAACTCTAGGAATAGTGGATCATTTCAGATCAAAGTTATAGTTTATTCTTAAAAAGAAATAATCAAAATAGAAGGTGTAGGTGTATTCCAGCATTTTTGACTTGAGATCAAAAACATCTACCTACATGTTTTCTTTTCTGTTGCTTATCAATCACCAAACTGCTCCAGCATGTTGGTGTGCCACACCACAGCACAGTGGCAGCCATCAGACTTCTTAGGTCCCTCCTAGGACAGAACAAGCAACAGGACTCGAACAACCCACTGTTCCAGAGTCCACAGGATACCCAAGTTCATTTGTCGATGTCCCAACACCATGGAGACACTAATTTTAGGCACTTATGGCTGATTATTGTGTGTTTCTGAACTCAACTGAAGCAAAACAATTGGGACTGTTTTCCTTTAGGAGCTCCTACTCTCCAGATTTTTCTTCACTGTGCGCATTAATGGGGAAACACCAACAACCACATTAGAGGACGTTAATCTGGATCCCCTAAATGTGAGATCTCCAACATGCGGCTTTTCAGTCTGTCTCCGGTGGCTCCTGTGGCTTTGACAAACATCAATAACAGTGTGTAGTCTATGCACTAAGCGTCACAGCCTACGTCTATCACATGGCACCTTAGCCTCCTAATTTTGCTCAACCTCGATAACGGTGATTAGCACGGATGTACAGTCCTGTGAGAAGCTGAGTACACCCTGACTGTTTCCGTAGAAATTGATAGGGTAATTAGCAGCCAGGTGTTGCTAATTAAATGCACTTGATTAACTGATCAGCATTAAGTCATATTTAGTTGTACTCGGGTCCCAAATACAGGACGCTAAGAAGCAGGAAGCAGGACTAAAACAACCTTTATTTGAGGTTGATGAAAAGTCCAACCGAATCCACAAAGTCTAGAATGTTAATACACAAAAATCCAAAGCACCAGGAAGCTAGGCAGGGAGGAAACCCGAACTGGAAGAGCAACAGGTGAAAAGCAGAGGCCACAATAAAAGGACGAAGGGAAACTGTGACTATTTATACACCCTGACATGCTCCAGGCTAATTAGGGGAACAGGGAGTAGGTGAGCAACAAGAAACAGGTTAAATGAGTGAGCCTAATCAAGGACAATGAGAGGGGGAAGTAAACTAGAAACAAGACATGCAAGAGTACAAAAACACAATACATGCACTTCAACCTGATACAAAAAGACAAACTGGGAAAAGGCAGGAAAAATATCCTTAACCAAAATACTTGTGAAAATAAAGAGGAACAGAAACAAAGAACTTCAGGATTAAGATACAAAGAAACGTGAAGGTCAGCTATAAACAATAAACATGAATTCAAGGTCCAAAACTCAAAACTCCGGGCCAACGACCATGACACAGCAACTTTGAGTACCTCTATAAAAGCAGAAGTTTCTGCAGTTCTCAGTTGCGTTCACTGCCGCCACTGCTCGCTTAATGGTTTTCTTGATCCGGGCAGGAAAATAACAACAAAACAAGTCATGTGGAAAGAAATTTCCAGAAGAAGCAGGATATCACTGTGTTTACAGGTCCGTGGATTCACTGTTACATGCGGCCGGAAAAAAGAAATGGATTATTAAAAATTTGGCTGAAACGGATCCTTTTTACAAGCTCTTAGGCTGCTATATGTTTTCTGTATTATCAAAGTGGGCTACTGTTAATCTGACTGACTTGCTCATGCACAGGTAGGACTCAATGCGGTCTACTTTGAAGACCCTAAAGGGGGTCTTTGAGGTTATGAAGAATGAGTGTTTTCGTCCTGTGAAGCTTTTAATTCCTACATTTTTAAAGGGATAAACACTGTGATTTAAAAAAAAAAACTGTTTTCCTAAGTAGCTCCCACATGTCATGGAAAATGTTTGCACATGCTTACTATGAGTTAATAACTGTACAATTTCACTGTATACTCAACCTTGTTAAAAGCTTTATAGTATATGCTTTTAATGAGGTGATAAAGGGCCTAAAATTAGACTAAAACAAGCCGTGTCAAACAGTCACAAACAGTAAATCCTTCAACCGCCTCCCTCGCGTGTAATCAAGGTGTAATTTGCTCTTCGGCTTTCAAATGACTCCTTTCAGTCTGTCTCCACGTTGGCGTGATTGTAGGAACAATGGAGCAAGCTGAGAGCAGAAACAAGAAACTCTGGTGAATGCTATTAATAAAAGACACATCTCGTCACTCTCAATATGGCAGGCGAACCTAGCAGGCTTTGAAGTCCTCTCCTCTTGCTTAACTTAACCCAGTCTCCACTCATCTCGCGCTCAAACGCTGCCTTTAATGTGGCGAGCTGGCCAGCCTCCTTCTACCGTCCCAACAATCACGTCACTGGACGTCTTCAGAAACTGGATTATTTGCATTTCCTGGTCCGTTTGAGCTTCAATCACACACGAGGGTCCGGGACTGCTGAACAAAAAAAAAGGAAAGAGAGAAAAAAAGAAAAAGAGCAGGAAAGAAACCACCCCTAAAGTAATGTGGTGCCGCAGAACTCAAACCAGATGAATCTTCTCTATTTTTACCTTTTCCTTTGCCAAGGAAACATCAGGCACATCCTGTACGCTTCAGTGAAGACGGGCTGGCTAAAGCTTTCTAAAGCGCAGACGGAACAAAGATGTTTAAACCCCCCCCCTACAGACGCATCTCTCCTTTCAATGTTTGCTTGATTCACTTGTGTGTGATCTTAGAGATGGGGATATTGAAAAGGATATGACACAAACACAGACTCGCATATGAATCCTTTGGGGATCGAGCCAGGTACAAGACACTCAAACTGTTTTCATGTGGCATGAAAGCAAAGGCAGAAACCTGAGCGTTTTGCACAGATGCAGCCGACGCCAAGTACGCACTTTGAGGCAGAAAATGCTTTAAACTTGTTGCTGAACACCTGATTTCACATGTTGTTCGTGTTGTGGAAGGCTAACAGCAACGCTTGGCATTAAACAAGATGCACTTTGGGAGAGGTTCCTTCATGTGCCGCCAGCTCTTCATGACATAACGGCACAGTACAAGAGTCATCATTAAGAATACCAACAGAAGTTTTTTTTAAAAAAAAAAGCCAATTTCACCTCATTAATCCTCAGATTTATGCAGCAACGCTCCCCAAAATCTAATCAGATTATCTGCTGCATACATCGAACCTGAGGTATTAAGTATGACGTTTCTACTCTCTGTAGGCCTACAAAGAGAGCCGCATGACTACATCATGTCCAGCATGTTTTGCAGCATCAAAGATAGTCATGAAAAAGAGTGAAGGTGATGACTTTTGGGAACAACTTCACCAGAACTACAGCAGCACAGCTCATATCTGGCACATCTGAGGCTAATCGGCGCCCTTTGTACTGGTGATTGCAAAGCTTCTGATGTACAGCAACAAACGCGACCTCGTGACTGAGAAAAGCAAAGGGAATGCAAACTCTGAGCTTCTGACTGATTTCAAAACAGCACTAACATGCAGTCAAGGAAGCCAAATGGGGCGCTATAAAAACAAAAGCATGAAAATGGCTCTTTAAGGTTAGCTATGATCAATTAACAGTAATTAAATTTGTGTTCCAAACATAGACCGGGGAGCTCGGTCATTGGGATGGGCTCAGAGTAGACCTGCTATTAGTCCACATAGAAAGGAGCAAGGTGAGGACCTTTATCCCTCAGTCACATAGGCCTACAGATCAAACAGCAACCCCTTGGCAACCACAGGCTGTGAGGGGAAATTTGAATTCCCTGACCTGTTGGAGAGTGATTGTTGTCAGTCACTGGGTGAAATCAGTCTTTAAGAGAGGGCTGCACTCAAAGTCTCCTTGCAATTGTTCTGCGTGGAAGGTGCTTGCTTGTCCACAAACACTCACTAACGCAGAGTGCTAGTAAAATTTTAAAAAAGTGCAATGCAAACTGGAGGATGTCCGCCTTCAGTGTAAAAGCTGGAAACGTGTTGATTTTTATTGTTTTTGGCGGTGAAGCAGTGAAAAAGGAACAACTTTTATTTTGGAGATTCTGTTTCTGGCTTGTGTCGTGCTCTTCACGGATGCTACAGGCTATCCACTAGTGACCAAAACATTTGTAAGGAGGTTTTTTTTGTGCACCCTCTTTGCGACTGATTTCATCCAGCAACTGCCACCAACCTCCAGCAACCACTCGCTAACTGGCTGGGGAAGGCACATTTTCTCCAGCGACTGGTGGCTGCTGTGGGGTATCTAGGCCTGTGTGACTGAAGCCTCAGGCATCTGACCAAGACGACTCCTGGACACCTCCTAGGCGAGGTGTTCTGCACACATCTAAAGTGACTTTATAAATACAGACAGGTTGCCAAAACATAGCAGTCAATCTGAGTTAACCTGCACCAATGAGTGAACTTGCTTGTGATACATCTCTTTGCAACAGGGGACTTGACTCAGCTGGTTGCTAACTGATTGTATTCTTGTTATATAACTATATAAAAGCAAGTTTGCAGAGTGCCTATAATTAAATGGCAATCCTGCAGCAACTATGTCACTATTTGCAGATGAATTTCCTGATTTCCTAAACGTCTGGCTGGACACTGAATTTAAGAAACTAATGTGAATTTATGTGCATGTAGCTGGCAGCATAGTAGTGATTTTTGCCAATTTATCACAGTTAATTGCCGTATTATCACAAACAGATTGCCTGTAATTGCCAACTTGACCCCATTCAGTTGTAGACTGATAGCAGACTGATTCCATCTTATTGCGGTTTTAGTACCATCTTGATACACTAAAAGTTGCTCGAAAGACGGCAGCTGACTGCAGGTGGCCACAGCCCTGGTCCCCGTATGCAAAGCGATCATTTCAAAGCCAACAAGATCGCACCCTCATTCCACACATTCACAACAATTTTGGTCACACCGCAGCCTCCGTTTTCCCTTAGTGTGAATGCAATATATGAAAAAAAAAAAAAACCCCACCAAAACTGATATCTGCCCGTCTGGTTTAACTTCACCAGTGAGAATGTCGCTACCTTTGTAAAATGTTTGTGTAACTAAATCTCTGATCTCCTAATAGCACGAAACAGCATTTGATTCTGAAAAGACTTTTTTGTGCTCTGCTCGATTCAGAC
Source organism: Pterophyllum scalare (assembly GCA_024447675.2). Classification (NCBI taxonomy): domain Eukaryota; kingdom Metazoa; phylum Chordata; class Actinopteri; order Cichliformes; family Cichlidae; genus Pterophyllum; species Pterophyllum scalare. Next base: position 137,301 of record JAMQGT020004273.1, on the reverse strand, counting down.
AACATGGCACCTGTGACTATTCAACGAGGGTACTTTCAAATTGCCCGTCAGCAGTAAAAGCTGCAATTTCTGCCACAAAAAAAAAAAAAAAAAAGTAATAAAGATGCACAGCCGGTGAAAACAGATATGAGCCTTGATCATTGTAATCAGGTGGAAATTGTGAGGCCTGCGCACACATTCCTGCTGCTGCTGTTTGGAGTGCTGATATACAGCCGGGCTGCACACTCTGAGTTTATTATGATCCAAATAATTATTGATTTTCATCTTTGCCTTATCACTTTTAGATTAAGCTGATCGCACAGACAAATATCCCTTTACAGATTTAAAATTTTACTTTTTCATATTTTAGTCAGGATATCAGGGAGTGCCTGTCTTTGCACACACTCATTTCTGTAATTGCTTTTTCATATTTTGGTTAATGGTGCTGGCTGCTTTCTGTCCAAAAGCGCACACACACACACACGACACACACACACACACACACACACACGGATCCATAAATGTGCGAGCGAGCAGCAGAGATTAATGTGTTGTGTTTAAACCTAACCTTTTTCTGTAAGTCAAGCGTTCTGCTGGGTTATTTCTAATTTAAAACCGGAGCTATAGCGGGCCCTTAACATCCTCATCCTTATTAAAGACATTTCAGGACACGCTGTAGCCAGGAGGCACAGTTCAAATATATATGATTCAGTGTCATTTGCAGAGGAAATCTGGGTTTTAGAGGAAGTTAATTCTGCCTTTTGCGACAGCAGCTGTGACAGATGTAGTCTGTGGTCCAAGGATCTTTTCAAACTGTACAGTAAGGCTGCTGCAGAGCCCGTGAAGTGTCTGTAATTACTTCAGAACTGCACTTAATTCACATTATTCTCTTAGACTTATTTTCTTTCTGTCCTAATCAAATCATCGGAGCATCGGATCAGATGGCACGTCCTCTTTTGTTCCCCCATCAGCACACACGTTTTAGGAGGTACTGACAAAAAGTGCAGGAGTGAAGATGGAAGCGTCAGATCAGAAAATGCTGGAAGGGAAAGATAAGTAACGCATTTTGTCACTTTGGTTCTGGAGGACTTGTTGACGATTGCAGTGATATTTTACTCCACAGTGAAAGCACTCTGCTAATTTATGTCCTCTGCTTCTTGCAAACAACTGGCAGCCATCCACCCGTGACCAAACTTTACTTGCAAAAAAAACAACCCCTCATAATTTAAACTTCTTAGAGAACCGAATGGGTGGAGTGTCTCACACTGAAGGGTTCAAAAATCCATTTTTGCAGTGGCCCGGAGAAGGGAGGAACCTTTCTGATTCTGTAAAAAAACAAAAAAAAAAACCAGCACAATGATAAAAATGTTCCATTACGGCGAGTGCATCTGAAAAAGCAAAAGCAGTCATTAAAGCTATGCTAATCAATATTTTCATAGTACATATGATTGTGTAATTTCAGAGGATCTATGGAGCATTTTAGCAGGTTTTAGGTAATTGTTTGGGTTTAGTTTAGTCTCATTGTTCACTCAACTGTGCCATTTTAAATTGTCTACCTGCCATCCCTTCTCACTCCCAACCATCCCATCCTGATGCTTAGTTAGGATTTTAGGAGCTCCCTATTGGTGTTGGGTTTCATAGTGTGCAGGGTATCCCAAATGACTTCAATAGAATTGCCTAAATGTCGGAAATAAACATCTGTTCTGCAGGTGGTAAATGAGAAAATGGCAGATAAGCTTGTTGGAAGTTAACCTTGTCCTGTTTGAGTGCAAAATGGTGTATTTTACGCCACATTATGAACTATATTTTATGTGTCTGTACATGCTACATCAACAGCTGACAGCCCCATAACGTGTGGAGCAACAGTGTGGGATAGGAGGGCACCATAGAATACATGTGGTGAGCACTACAGTTGCATGTTTGTTTCATATTAAACCCTATGGATTAAGGATGGGATGTCACTAAAGTTCATGTGTTTATGAAGGCAGATAAGCAAATACTTTTGGTAATAGAGTGCACATAAAATCTTAATATGCAAACTACTTAACCACAGGACAATATTTCAACCTGGGGCCACTTATCAAATTTAATGTTCCCTGACCGGTTGGCGAGTGGCTGTTAATCCTGCTGGCAGTTGCTGTGAAATCGATTGCTAAATCCCAGTTATGCAGGCCTAAAGGCCGGTCAGTAACCCCATGCTAACCACTGGTTGCAAGGGAAAAATATATATTCTCCAACCAGTTGGCAACCTGGAGGTTTTTGTAAGTCCCTAGGTGAATGAAGAGGTATGCAGCGTTACACCAAAACCCTCCTTGTGATTGCTTTGAAGAAGCCGCCTCATCTGGAAACACTTGCTAACTAACCATCGAGCGGTAGTGAAAGCTTAAAAAGTGCAAAAGTTCAAAATAAAAGCTGGAAATGTGTTGATTTCATTGTTTTCAGCGGTGAGGCGCTTCAAAAGGCATAAATTTGACTGTGGAGGTCAATATTCTCTGTTGCTGGTTTGCATCGTGCTCTTCACAGTTTCACTACTGCTCAGTGAGGAGTTGATGAGTATTTGCAGAATACAGGCAATCCGCTAGCAATCAAAGCAATCACGGGGAGGTTTTTGGTGCATCCTCTTTGTGACTTATTTCATCAAGTAACTGCCAACAATCTCCAACAACCACTTGCCAACTAGTTGTTGAATGCAGGTTTTTCTGTAGCAACTGGTGCTTACCATGGGGTCACTGACCAGTCTTTAGGCCTGCGTGACTAGGGATGGGCAAATGATTTTACAGCAAACGCCAGCAAATCAATGGAGATTGTTGGCTGTCAGGGGCTTCCCAAACAGTGTCTCTGCCTGTGTGACTGAAGCCTTATATGAGGTGTACTTTAGTTGTTGATGCAACCTACCTTTGCTGTTGCTTGTCCTATTCCATTGCTCTACCTACCTTGAAGTTTCCATAAATGTTCTTGGAATGGCAGGAAGGCCCCCCTCCCCACTCCCCACCTCCAGTACCTTGGAGGGGGGTGGGGGTGGGGTGTAGAGCGTGCAGGCTGCATGCAGGAGTGGTCCTCTTTCTTAAACTGGGAAAAATATAATTTGCAGATATTTTACTTTTATATAAAATATTTTACAGTCTGTCCCTCATACAGTGTTTATTAAGCAAAATAATAATAAAAAAAAAACTTCAACATATACCTGAGTACTGCCTGGCGGGGGGGGGCACCTTGTAGAAGCTCACTGGGCAGTGCATACATACCTGGAATAGAATTAAGGAATTTAAAACAGTGGTTATTAAGTAATCAAACATGTTCTCGCATGTATTTTGGTAATTGTCATCATGGGCTTTTGTTTTGATACATGAGTTTTATAAGTTACCTTTAATATGCCACACACTGAAGTGTTTATCTTTTAGATACTTCTGGCTCTTATCTGTGCATCTTTTGGTTTTCCTTTACTGTCTATAAATGGTCACAGCCTGCTGGGACTGCAGATGAAAACAAGCCTGTTTGGCTATATCTGGCACATTTTCTGTGCACGACGATAAACGTTCATAGTATTAATGTGCACTTTTCCTTTTAAATAAAAAAAAATAAATATAAGAGTTCAGTTTGATTGGAGAGAACTGAAAAAGGGTACCTTCTGCCTTACCTAACAGTCCTTGAAACAGCGAAAAAGGAAACTCCGCCTATCTGGCATCAGGGCAAGTTTAGAACAAATGCTATGAATTATTTACAGCTTCTACTTCGCCCTGTTCTGGTATACATACCCTGTGTGTTTATTTGAAGTGAAAGGGTGTGGCAAAAGCCGGGTAATGAAACCCAGCTGCAGGCTGCGAAAGATACTGGATGGCTTCCTTGACAGCACGGTCCAGAGAGAGGGCCAGCTAGGAGCATAACACAACAAGAAAATGGAAAAAATACAAACAAAACGAGTGATTTGCACACAAAAGAAAACTGAATCAAGTGCGGCCCGTCCGCTGGAGAGATGTTCTTGTAAACAAGTGGCCGTGCTAAAACAATACAGCTGGATTTCCTCTCGGTGCGCGACGATAATCATCACTCACTGTTTACCGCAGCAGAGAGAGGTTCCAGCCTCAAACAGCCTCAGGTTCCTCAGTAACACAAACGAAGCTGGATTCACTAACTCTATCTCTATGATGATGCATTTCCACACGAAGATTTGGCACCGAGCACCTCGCTACTGTCCAAACACATCAGGAGAAATGTGAATCATGTGTCCTTTCTGTGCGCAGAGAGAAAGTTTAGCTGCAGCGCTGTTTTTTTTTTTAATCAGAAAACCTGAGTTTAAACATAATTTTGGCATAATTTACCTCCTAACTATGACAAAATTTCTCTCTTTTTTTTTAATGTATTCTAAATGTCCTTAATATCTGAGAGCCCAGAACACTTTTTCCCCAGCAACATTTCCCAACCATTCCAAAACTAATCATTTCTCTTTATGGAAAAAGAGCTTATCATATGCAAAGTGCTCAACATCAATGTCTTCATATTCTCGTTTGAGAAATTCATTGCGCGGTGAATTCCCTCGGGAATGCCGCCGCCAAGTTTCTGCCTCGCAAAAAGTTTTTTTTTTTCTTTCTTTCTTTCTTTTTTTTTTTATTCTCTCACTTTAATTCAACTTGGCACGTTATTTCTCAGAAATACCGTCGGGCTCCGGGGAGAAACATAGACGTGGTCTCACTTGTTAGTGCGGGTTTTAGTGCTGAATAAGGATCAGACAATGGCTGAGGGGAGAGGGGGCTGCAGTCTAGCGAGGTATTGACACAGGAGATATTGCCTGAACAAAGTGGATCCGTGAGAAAAGAGAGCGAGCGAGCGTGAAGGAAGAAAAAAAGAGAAAGATTATCTTAATTATCATTCAGGAGCTGCTTAGTGCAGCACCTGTGCATGAATAATGTCATTTATAGGCACATTGAGATGTGCATAATTCCCCCTTAAATCATACACATTAGCGGCATAACAAGGGATGAACAAGTCGGCCTCTCACAGGCTCAACTAGGAGCGAGGGGGTTCATTGTCAGCCCTTCACCTCCCCAATAAGAATGTATTTCTTTATTCAAAGACTCCACTCGTCTCTCATTCAACACTTGCTATTTGGTCCAGGAGAGCTGTGAGGTTACATATCCTGCTTCATATTACCGTGCTGGATTTCATTTGTGCACTGCGTGACTTCAAAATAGAGGATATTTCAGGTCTCACGGTGTGATTTAACAGGCAAGAGGTATGATCGCACTTGTTCTCGAGTGAAGGAGCTTCTACCAGTGTTCGTGAAGCGACGTGAAGCTCCTCGGGGTCAGAGCCTGGATGTAGAAATGAAGCTTAGATGTTTAACAAAGAGACTGTTAAAGACGACTTCTGCTTTGAGCCGCGCAAAGAAAACGAAACACACTGTAATTTGACACATCTTGAATATTGCGAACCAGCGGGGCGAGTAGCACTCCAGCCTGTTCTCGTGTTGTCAAGCCTGGGAGCACCTCGTCGCTTATGTTTACTGGCATTTATATGACCACGTATCTCTGGCGATGTTGCTGAGTAGCTACGCTCATGGGCCACGTTGTTTGGTTCAGCTGCTTGTTAATGCAAATCTCTAATCAGCCAGTCACATGTCAGCAACTCAGTGCATTTAGGCATGTAGACGTGGTCAAGATGACCTGCAACTGAGCATTAGAACAGGGAGGAAAGGTGATTTTAAACCTGGCAGGGTTGCTGGTCTGAGTATTTCAGAAACTGCTGATCTACTGGGATTTTCCCACGCAACCAACTCTAGGGTTTACAGATGATGGTCTGAAAAAGAGAAAATATCCAGTCAGCAGCAGAGGAGAATGGCCAGACAGACAGAAAAGCAACAGTAACTCAAATAAACACTACAATCATTACAACCAAAGTATGCAGAGGAGCAACACACAACACATTGAACCTTAAAAGAGATGGGTTACAGTAGCAGAAGATCACACTGGGTGCTACTCCCGTCAGCTAAGGAAACTGAGGCTACAATACGCACAGGCTCACCAAAATTGCACAACAAAACACCAAAAAATGTTGCCTGGTCTGATGAGTCTCAATTTCTGCTGCAACATTCAGATGGCAGGGTCAGAATCTGGTGTATACATGATGGCATCGATCCGTCCTGTCTTGTATCAACAGTTCAGGCTCATGGTGGTGTAATGGAGTGAGGGATATCGGCACTCTTTGGGTACCAACTGAGCAATGTTTAAACTCCACAGCCTACCTGAGTATTGTTGCTGACCATGTCCATCCCTTTATGACCGCAGTGTACCCATCTTCTGCTGGTTTCTTCCAGAAAGATATTGCACCATGTCACAAAACTCAAATCATAAACTTGTTTCTTAAACATGACAGTGAGGTCACTGCACTCGAATGCCCTCCACACTCACCAGACCTCAGTCCAGTAGAGCACCTTTGGGACGTCAGCTGCACAGATCTGCAGCACCTGTGTAATGTCATCATGTCAATACGGACCAAAATCTCTGAGTAATGTTTCCAGCAACTTGTTCAATCTGTGGAATGAAGAATTAAACCAGCTCTGAAGTCAAAAGGGGGTCCAACTCAGTACTAGCACCTACTAAAACGTTGTACATAATATAGACTGTGTAAAGTAAAAAAAATGAACCTTATACCTGCTTTCTTTCTAATGGCCGGCAGAATGTGACTCCTCTGGTAAATAAAAGCAGGTCTAGTTTTATAGAAGGGTCAAGGCTCACTTGATCTATCACCCGAGTAAGCACCTTCCCGAGTGGTTTATGCTCTCAGTTGTCATTTTCAAGTCTTATTGAGTAAGAATCATCTTCATTTTGTAAACTATGGCCATTAGAGTTAAAAAAGGAGGATACAATAAGTATCTGAGTCAGATCTACCCCTCACTCATGTTGTCGGTTTGAAAGAAAACAAAAGGCTCAAAGCTGTGGGGTGTGTAATTTGATAATCTCACCAGCTTGTTAGCATGGCTGCTAAACGCATCAATTTATATAGTCTTTCTAGTTTGAACCATTAAGTTATTTCCTTTCATAATTGCATCAACACTTTCAGCAGGACTGAGGTGTTTTCTTGCATTTTATCATCTCTAACAGGTAGGTTTTGTGATTGGTTTGATTTGCTGATTGTTAGCAGCATCATTCAAATACATATGAACAGATTTTAATGAAAATGGTACCAGAGGTGGGGCTTGACCCAAATTTGGTGTAGCCATTCATTTTTGAAGGAAAAATGAATCACTGCATAAATTACTAAACATGACTGCAAAATGAATGACTTTTTCTTTACCTTTGTGAGGCAGGGTAAAAATTGAGTTTATAATGTATCTTCACAAATAAATATCAAATTAATAAAACACAAAAAAAAATTGGAAGGCATTCAAATCAGTCTAGCAAACGCCTGCAAACCTCACTGATTCCTGGCAGTGAACAGCTTTTTTCACTGTCTCCGCCAGAGATATCTGGAAGCAAACCTGCTGTGACAGTTTGCATTGGTGTAACTCAGTATCCCAAGCTTGTAAAATTTCTAGAAATTCACATTCCAACTCAATTCCAAGCAGTTCCTGGACATTTTCTGTGGTGCATACAGATTCCCGTGGAGGCCATTAACCTGCACTTCCACAGCAACAACTGTGCCTATTAAAATTAAAGTTGTGTCAGTTTTGAGATCTGAGTTCACAGCAAGTCAACATAATTCTTCAACATCACCTTAACTTTTTAGCAAGGGAAAGTTAGTGTTTAAGTTTCCCCCCCCTTTATTAATAAAGAAAAATGAATAAAGAAGTAGGAACACCATGCCCTTGGTTTTGAGCTTACTTGACTACAGAATGAACTGATTGCATCACAAGTTTGTAATGCTAACATCAAGAGGCAGAAAGGTGATGGTTGTAACAGTCCATCATGCAATAAATAAGACAGATCCATCGGCTTGCTGCCTGTATGTCGGAGGTTTTGGTGAACGGAAGTGGCTCCATTGGGTGGGTGACACCACTGTCCTACTGGGAGACTTCAGTGACATCTGGAAGGGTGTGATTAGGAGGAATCGCCTGACTGATATGAACCCGATTGGCATTTTGTTACTGGAATTTTGTGCAAAGCCACAGTTTGTCCATAACGAACACGTTGTTCGAATCTGAGGACATCCATATGACACCGAGGATGTCCTGGTGCATGGCAACATGGTCACAGGTTGATAATTGACCTGCTACCATAATCGATATTCTAATCATATCATCTGGACACTACAGTGGAAAGAGGAGCTGAGTTGTTAGCTGATCACTACTTTGTGGTGAGTTGGATCAGGTGGCAGGGGAAGATGCTGGACAGGCCTGGTGCACCTAAACATATAGTTAGGGTGCACTGGGAATGCCTGGAATAGGCCCCAGTCCGTGAGCTCTTCAATCCGCACCTCTGGCAGAATTTCTACAGCATTCTGAGGGAGGCTGAGGACATTGAGTCTGAATGGACCATCTTCTGAACTTTGGTTGTTGAGGCTGATGCATGGAGCTGTGGTTGCAAGGTGGTTGGTGCTTCCCCAGATGGGAACGCTGGACCAGCTTTTTATCCTCTTAAGCTTATTCAACTTTGTGGGGGAGTTTGCCCATTCAGTTTACATGTGTTTTGTGGATTTGGAGAGGGCATTTCGACCGCACCTTAGGATGCTCTCTTAGGATGTCCACACATTGCCAGCAATAAATTGGACTCATTCCCGTTGGATGCTGGACTCTGCCTGGGCTGCCCTTTGTCAATGTTTCTGTTCATAATTTTGTCCAAGTGGCGGAAGGTTTCTTCCCTGGTGACCTCAGCTCTCTGCTTTTTGTGGATGATGTGGTCCTGTTAGCTTTATCGTGTGGTGGCCTCCAGCTCACACTGCAATGGTTCACAGCCAAGTGTGAAACGGAAGGGAAGAGAATTAGCACCTCCAGGTCTGAGGCCATGGTTCTCAGCTGGAAAAGAGTGGAGTGCCCCCTCCGGGTCAGGGATCAGTTTTGTTGTGTTTCCATTACAATTGTGTACCACCTCGATGTGGGCGGAGTCGCTATAGTAACGTGGGCAGAAGCCACGTGTTTAAATTTCTTTGTGACTCAAATGCATCCATTAGCTCGGAGACCTCCTGATGAACTTTCTCATTCATCATCTGCCACCAAACACAGAAGCATCTGCACCTCATCGTTGGACCACGGTGTTCGTTTGTGTATTTCCATTTCCATTGCTGATGAATCAGGTAGGGATGACACTCCCTGGCCAATCAGCGGCATGCTGTTCTCCAACGTCAAATTTTTGGATCACTTGGAACCCTGGCTGAGTGGGTACTAAAAAATATCTGATACCAGGACCTAATGGAAAACCCTACAAAGAGTCATCAGAGAGAGGCTGAGAGTACCTCCACATCCTATTCCTCCACATTGAAAGGAGCCAGCTGAGGTAGTTTAGGCATATGATGTCTCCTGGGCACCTCCTTGGTAAGGCGTTCCAGGCATGTCCTACCAGGAGATCCCGGGGCAGACACAGGGCACGCTGGAGAGATTATATCTATTGGCTGGCCTGGGAATGCCTTGGTGTTCCCCAGGATAAGCTAGAGGAGGTGGCTGGGGAGAGAGGTGTGGGTTTCTCTATTTAGGCTGTTGCCCCCATGGCCCAGCCCTGGATAAGTGGAAGAAAATGGATGGATGCATGGATTAATAATCTTGGTTTCTTTCTAGTTCCGGGTACTCGATTCGTGCATGTTGTAGAGGGAATCTCCAGCTTTGGTGAATGTATGCAGTGTTGGACTGCTCGTGTTTTCTCTGTAAAGATCCATGTGGGCACTGAAGCAGTTCAGTGACACTGTGGCCACGCTACACCAGCGCTGAATGTTCACATTGAGATCAAAACCACATTTCTCCTAAATGTCAGCCTGAATAACAGCCTTGTTGCACCACAGCGTAAACTCATTCCATCTTAGGGAAAACGGAGGATTTCAGATCACTACAGCTGCATGGTATTTGTGACGACAGGGATGTGAAGGGTTATACATAAGGTCCTGTTGTTGATGCACCACTTCTGTGAACTAAAAAGGAGTCCCTGAAGAATAGATTCACACCCAGTGTATGACAAACAGCCCTTGAAAATAGCTGCTCAGGCTTCACTGGGTGGAGTTTGTCGAAACAGTCCAGAGCCGGAAAGTATTTGTCATCCAAATCAGATTTTGTGTTGCCAGGGGAGACGTGGGTCCACACAGAGAGGATGCATACAATACAAAACGAGAGTAGTAACAAGGCTGTCATCACGGAGAAATGTCAAATATTCCACCCCACTGCAGTCTCCTCAGCGCGGTCCGCTGCTGTCGAGGCCCAGCCCACGCAGTCAAAAGTTCACATCAACAACAGAGGGCATTGTGGGTTCTCTCTAATCAGAGGGGGCTCCCCGTTACAGTCGAGCACTTCTGAATTCTAACTATGCCAACAGAGATATGGAGTAGGATTAAACTCGGAGTGTGTGGACCTCCTCCATGCTGGGGTCAAACTGCAATTTTAAAACACTTTGAGTGCTCGCTTGAAGCCCGGGTGGAGGACGGGGTGGGTGCACTTCGTCATTTTGGGAAAATGTCAATCGGTCACTGAGAACGATGCGATTGGATCTTGAAGTGAACTCTGGGGGAGAAAGCATGCATTCCCTCACATACAATTACAAAAAACAGAGAGCTGCTTCAGCTGTTGTTAAATGTGAAACAACGCCGTCCCGCAGTCACGACCCGCAAAACTGAAGAGAAGGCAAAGAGGTGGTTCACAGTGAACGTGAAGAAGAAGTGTCAGACACCAGTGACTCATCCCCATATTCATTTTCAGACATGAGTGAAAACATACAAAACCGCTGTGGCAAAAACAAACTGACCACACAGGCCCGAACGCTTCCCTCCTCGAAGGGAAAATGAAGAGCTGGTGGAAGCTGCAGGAAGAAAGCAAATGACTCAGAGTGCAAGCATGATATGAAATGTTTTCAGAGGAAGGGATAAAATATGTTGTTTTCTGGATCAAACTCGCAACACAATTTACAACACGCTTTTCTCCATTTGTACTAAATTAAATGGCCCTAACAAAAAAAAAACAAAAAAACCCCATAATTGTGGCTTTTGAGTTTTTTGAGGTAAAAACAATACATAATAAAAAAAATAAAATGACACCTTTACTCATTATCTAGATAAAGCTCTGAAATTTTCTGTAGGCTTGCTAATATAAGCCATTCACCCACTGTCTGTGGTTAACCCTCTGAAGTCTCAGTTTTTATTGGTGATGACTCCAGCTTTAATCCTAGGCAATCAGACTGTGTCATTTTTGCTTTTATTTTATTGTTTTTCTAAGTCTTGGAAATCAGTGAACAAAGAAAATAGTTATTCTGACACATATCAAACATATTCCCATTCATAAATATATATATATATATATATATATATATATATATATATATATATATATATATATATATATATATATATATATATATATATATATATATATATATATATATATATAGTTTTCCAAATATATTATTAGGGCTAATGGTGTTTACCTAAGAGAGTGGCTTTGTGGCATTGGAAGAATAACAGTTTCACATTAATTTTAAATAAGTTACTTACAATATGTTAATAAGTATAGACACATAAATAAATTCTGGTGGTCTGATCATGCATCCAGGCAGGAGTAAATGATCCTCTGCTATGCTAATCTTCTGTTAACTACATGAAGAGGTTTTTCAGTGAGGTTAAGGCTTCTGAATTTATTCACATATATTCAGAAATTAAGACATGTAGAAGTACATCATAAACAATTCAATGTACAAATAAATCAAAACACTGAAATAAACAAAATTTCCCATAAGTAATTTTAAGAATTAAAAGTGTAGTTTTATTATAATGTTGCATTTTCAAATTATCTTTAGGGTTTGCATGTTTCAGTGCAGCTTTTATTGTTTCAAAATACCCGCTTCAGTTTATTCTATTTATGTATCATAACTGGTGATCAAAGTGATTGCAATTTTCTTAGCCGATTCGAATTTCAGATTTTTTTGACCTGCCAATTCCGATTTCCTAAGAACCATAACTGACATTGTATAGAAACAAAAGTTGACTTTTCTTCAGTGCAAAAGTGTGATTTTTCACAGTAAAAGAATATATTACGGTTTAAATTTCTCAAAAACTGCAGGAGGTTACGAGATATTCTCTCACTGAAATAAGTGAAAATAAAGCGCTTTGCTACTGGAATGAGGTGCAAATGATTAACTGAAAATGAGCTGCTGGACACCCACCTTCATCATTTTCTAGAATGTAAATAACTTCACCAAATAACAGGATATCACCCCCCCCCCACCCTTTTTTTTCACCCCTGTCCATAATGTTTCCTGTAACTGCTTTGATATTTTGCTCATACCGAGGCTGCTGGCTTGTCTGCTGGTTCTGAGCTTTAGCTTTGCCTTTGTTGCCCATATTCAGCCGGGTAAAGGTAACTTAAGTGTCTTACTAGCTTTGCTGTTACAAAAAATTGTGTCTTCAGTCACAGTGACAAGCTTCCGTGCTAACAACATGTTAGCATGTGGCTGTGAGCATGCTCATGTTGCATGTGCATGCATGAAATGGGCTGGCTTGGGAGATATGGGGCTAGAACACTGGGAATCAGATGATTTCCAGTCCCTAACCTATTGATCAGCGCATCTCTGAGTATAAGGTATGTTTTCTCCATCACGTAGACATCCTGAGTCTTCATCAAAGTTGTACTGTCAAATGGGTTATCAAATTACATTGGATTACCAAATGTGTGGCAGCTAGTGACCCAAGAAAACTGAGGAAAATCAACCCACAGTATAATGTTATTTTACATTATTTAAGATTTTAAGATTAGGCTTAAAACTTTACTTTTTCATCAAGCTTATAGTTAGGGCTGGGTCAGATGACCCTGAACCACCTCATAGTTATGCTGCTATAGGCCTAGGCTGCTGAGGGGGGGTCCCATAAGGTCGTTTTGACTGTTGGGTTTTCTCTGTGTTACTGTTGGGTCTTTACCCACAATACAAAGCGCCTTGAGGTGACTGTTTGTTGTGATTTGGTGCTATATAAATAAAACTGAACTGAATTTGGCAATTTATCTCCACTTTCTTATAGTCACTGTAAATGTAAGCAGTAAAAACATCTAAAATGCAGACACACACACACACATTCATATACCTGATGACATCACAGGTTTGATTCCTTTTTCTCTGTGTTTGTGCCCCCTTCCCTACCATTCTGGACCTCAGGAGCAACAGTCATTCATATTCAGATCATTATTCTTAATACCTCTGAGTATTCTGGTAATATCTGATAATTGCAGTGGAGTGACCTAAGGACAAATGCCATTGTGAGTTTGAAGGATGATGACTAATCTGAAAGATGTAATTCCCTCTGAATATTCGGAAGACGCTCGGTATGATGTTTGAACTCAAGTTTTATTTATCCACCATTATTTGAGATATTTAAGATACTGCAATACAAATAAATTATTCATGTCAATTAGCTTTTCATCTTCCAAGATACGAACTTGTGTGATCCCTATAACAACTATTTATTTCATGCTAAAACAGAGCTCTCCCTGGAAGCCCACTGTTATCGCCTGAGGACATGTCTTTTAAATAAAAGCATCAGAGCTTTGCATACCTACAATTTGCATATTAAAGGCACTGGGAGACAGATGATAGAAGAATTGGGTGAAGCAATCTAATCATCACTCAAGTCTGACTGGAATTACAAACTCTTTTTGGGTTTGGCCCTCAGAGACACAGCAGAAGAAAAGAAACGCTCACAAATTAGCAAAAAAAACGTTTCAAGTTGTTATTACTGGAGCTCGGTAGTTGCTCCTGGAAGCGATCGGCCGCAGTGATGTTTTCTTTGTGTTTGACAGCATTTCTGACGACTCAATTCCTCCAACTGCTCGTGCTTTCAAGGCTCACAATCGGGGATGAAAAGAGCAGACACGAATCTGGAAGATGGTTAAGGATAATTTCAGTTTAGCACAGCTTCTTACTTTCACATAGTTTGCAAAACCCTGTCTTTAGTGCTTATGGTATCATAGCACTTGCAAATATAGAAATCGGGAAATTCATGAGAGCTTGTAAAAAAAGTTACCAACCAACCAACGACAAGCACACCTGACTTGCTGTTTATTTCACTCATGACAGCCCTGTGACCTGTAACCATAGTAGTTGTTTGGTTTTCCTTCTGCTTTCTCCTTCTTTGGCCTAAAGTTTGGCTCTTCCGACCTTATTTACATCCATTATAGAGATGGAGCAAATTCTGATCCATTTCCACAAGTTAAAGTCCAGAACTTCACATGTGGCATTATGTAGCAATGAACTTTATTCCCCTGCTAAAAACACTAAGCTGGAGGAAGAGCTCCTTTAAAGCATTAAACTTGGTTCAACAGAGTTGCTTTACTCTTTTTTTAAAGCCGCGTGTAATTTTCTGTTACCACCTATTCATTTGATCTTTTTATTTAATTTTTGTTACCATTACTAAAATGCCAAATTCCCTTCCCCTAACAAGCTAGTGAGCATAATAAGTGGGGGCTCATCTGGGATTTGAACCTCACATCACAGCACTGGTTAGTGAAATCACCTTTTTAAATCTCAATTTTAGCTTCATGGAAGCCACCTTCTTGGTTTTTGAAGCCATAACCGAGTGGGCATGGATGAGACGGTGGCACGCTGAACGTGCTAACTAAGGTAGCATATGACCGACTGCAAATCACACATGCAACGTTCAAAATGGGGCCAAATGAAGTCACCAGGACGGATCCTATCTGGGGGGAGTTTCAACATGCCAGTGTGGTGTGGAGAGAAGTGGCAGAGTTTTGGTTTTAAAGCCACCTGACCAATTCTATAGATATTAGCTAAATGCTGCCGGTACCTAATAGAAATTAGCTCTTGTACTAGGCTGTGGACATGTTTACTTCTGCTGTGAAGTTGAACGTGTTAACTTGGTCACTAAAGGAACTGCAGTTTCCAAGTTATGGCCTATGAATGGTGCCGTTTTTGCCTTTGCAAACGGTTGTGCGCCTCTCAGTTTTTGTAAATTCACACGGATGCTGCCGTACAAGTGTATGATTGTTTCAGTTTAGTACATATGCTCATAGACTGACAGATCATACAGAGGGAGATGTTGCAATAGTTTGAAAATATGTATTTTGAAAAAAAAAAACTCCATGATTTCTTTGCTTTTCCGGTTTTTACTTCTTCTCCTCCTATACCAGCACTGATGTGGCCGTTTTGTCTGAGTAGCGACACCTATCATTCAGGAGAACACTGCAGTGAGGCCTCGCACCCTTAGCGATGAAATAAATGATACAGAGCTGCGTCAGCATCACTGTTTACATGGGAAGCGGCCGATACGGCAAGCATAAATGGGCCCTCTGATTCATTTTTCCGCCCTGGAGGTTGCTGCAGCTAACTAACTGACATTTATTGCAACAGATTGATGAGCTTCAACAGTGTACACAACATAAACAGCATTTTTTTTTCTTATACTAGTGGTTTTACATTAGACAGAAATGCTTTACATGTCTCCAGAGGTCGTGGAGTTGGAACTGAATGCGAGTAAAACTCTGCAACAGATCCAAAGTGAAGCTGAGTGTGTGTGTGTGTGTGTTTGTGTGCGCATGTGTGTGTCTTCTCAGCCTGCATCATCCTGATCACCTCTGATATGCTGCTGCCCCGTGGCTACACATGCCCTGTTTAGTCAGAGACAAGAAGACACCAGCTAATATCATGGTCAAAGACTTACAGAGCTGCAGTTTCGTGCTGGATGCAACTGAAACGAAACTCACGCAGATATGAGTTTTGTTTTATGCACGCTCAGTTTTGGATGTAACAGTGTAGGCGAAGAGGGTCTGCAAGGAGGATCTGCATGCTGGTGTTAATTAAGAAAATAAGTACTGGAATGAAACATCTCAAAAAAATGTACGGATATATGAAAGAAGTCAGTGGAAATCAAATAACCAAACGGTAAATTAATAAAAAGGCTAGCAAGTGGGACCTTGATGTCAGATTATTTAGTCACACAAACTACAGAAAGAAAGAAATGAGGAGTGAACGAAGGAAACTGAAACTTAAAGGAAGGAATGAGGAGAGAAAAGGAAGAAAATACAAGGAAAGAAAATGTCAGAAATAAAGGAAAAGAAAGAAGGAATAGAGACAGGTACGAGAGGATGAAGAGGGAAGTCAGACCTAAAAAGAGAATCCTGTAAAGTAGATACAGTGTTGTCAAATAAAATAATTATCCAAACAAAACGCTTCATTTTTTGGAGAAATCTGCAGCAGAGCCGCGGCTCCACAGTTTTCGAGATCCAACATGAAGTGCAGCGAAGTGCAGGGCAGTAAACTCAACCAGCCTCACTCTGACTTCCTCTGATTTGTTTGCCCCGTGGCTACCGGCGTCCTGTATCGGGCTGGACAGACAGGACGAGAGCTGCCCTCGAGTCCCTCCACGCCACTGCTAATGGGTCACATCACGCACACCGGTGTCACTCGCATGTCCGTTCACTTCGGACCTGACCCACTTCACCCAGTCCACTTGAGCCACCGCCGTCATCATCGTCATCCTCCCCGGATTGGCGGATATACCCTGACACCCTGCAATCTGAGCCACGCGGCTAATTAAAGCCTTCAGAGGCAGCGGCCCCGTATCACGGACATCGTCACCGACAGCAGATTGATGCTTGGCAAGATCACGCAAATGAGAGTGGTGAGGCGTTTATGAGAAACAGAGCAATGTAATAAAGAAAAGTTCTCCAACAAACTTCCCAGCAGAGAATGGGCATCAATGAAGGTGGAGAAAAAAAACTTAAATTTGCACTCACACGTGGCTATTTTTTTTAGCATCTTATGGTTACAGATTAAGCTCATTTTGTTCTTTGATGTGTGAGTTAATGCCAAGAAAGATCATAAACATTTAAACTGAAAGAAACTCCAGTAAACGAAGTGCAAAATCTTCACCCATCTCATTGTCACGTCTCGTGTGACACATTGACCAGACGTCCTGGCTGCACATCGAGGTCCGAGTGGCACGCAGGCTTCCTCAGCACACATGGCGGCCATCGCTGCCACCCTCACCCCTCGGCGGCGTCCGTTCAGAACCTCATTCCTGGAAGGTTGCACCTCGCTTTGCCCAGGGGACAAATGTGAAGCATTTTACAGTCAGACGGGCTTTTGTTACAAACACTACGGTCTCACTGCTAGCATGCCGGCTGGGCCCTGCTGATAGCTAGTCCCACTGCCAAGGTGGGCTCCAACAGACACACACACACACACTTACACAGTTACACCAGCGAGTGCCACAAACTCCTCCAAGCTGCCCAAGAGCACACACGGCCTGAATGGAGATGTGCAGGAGGAAGCCAAGTACATGTCGACCCTAAGAAGAACACTGCTTTTAAAATCTGAACCGATGTCCAATTTTGTATTTAAAACAGAATCAGAAAGCAGCTTTGGCACATAAATAAAAATTTCTGTGTTTTAAAGGAGGAACGACAAAGAGAGGAGAATTAAAAAATATCTACTCTGGACTCATTTGCTTTGCAGGCATTGATAGGAAAGAACAAAAAGGCAACTCAATACAAGGTAATTAATCTTTCAGAAAAGAACGTAACAGTGTAATTGGTCTGCAGAGATAGTAGCAGGAAATGGAGATAAAACACCAGTTAAGGAGGTGCAAAGTGAAAAAAATCAAACAATAGAGTTTGTGTGTTTTAAATGGAAGTTACATACTGTATGTTTTAATTGCAACAGCAGCTGTAAGTTACTCTGAAAGCATAAATACAGGAGACGTAACTGTAACAAGGTTAAAGGTCAGCGATGGCTTTTATCTATATTAATATACATCTGATTCTGAAATTGTGCATTTTTTTGCCTAACGAGATACCTTTCATTAGGACTGCCATGACATTAGACTCTCACTTCACAGTTATCGTGGTCAAAAAATGTTCCTAAGAGCAATATTATCAGGATATGTAGAGGGGAAAAAACAGCAGTAGCTGTCAGTCAAAGTCACCTAAAAAGTTTGTGTGAGTGTGCATGTGTGCTTTCCACATAAAGGCGTACAGTGCTGTGAAAAATGATTCACCAATAAGAAAGAGACTGGAGAAAAATGACATCCATGGGAGAGTTCAAGGAGAAAACCACTGCTGACCAAAAAGAACAAAACAGGCTCGTCTCACATTTGCCGAAAAAACATCCTGATGATACCCAAGACTTTACATCTGGCATAAAGCTAACACAGCATGTCATAAAAAAGAACAATATACCATGGTCTGGGGCTGCTTTGCTGATTCGGGACAACTTGCCGTTATTGATGGAACCATGAATTCTGCTCTCTACCAGAAAATCCTGAAGGAGGATGTCCGACCATGAGTTCATACCCTTAACATCAAGCTCACTTGGGTTATGCAGCAGGACAACGAGCATAAACACACCAGGAAGTTCACCTCTGAGTGGCTCAAAAAAGTGCTGATTGGTTGACTGGTTGTGGCTGGAACATGGAGCGACAGCAGAGTTCAGCGGCAATGGGAGGAGCGCAGAAAAATCATCAAAGATCTGGAAATACAGCATGAAAAATACAGACAGTGGCTGCAGTGGACACTTTGTTGTTTTTTAACACTCGGTTAGAACTTCACTCTTCTCCGCGGCTGGCTGACAGACCAACAACAGCAGAAGAAAGAGTAGCCCACAGACTGCTTGTACCACATATTTGACATTGGCTATGTTGATATGTGTAACATTTCTTCAGTCTGATTAAAATTTGGATTAGAACTCCACGGTTTACATGGACCCTAAATGGCATGTTAGCATGAAGCATTTTTATTCTGGTCAGGCTTTTAATCCAGTTACTTGTGTCCATGAGCTTATCCAGCTCCATGGCTACTGCCCCCATTTGATAACAGATGCCCTCTGCAGGTGGACGGGCTGTCCACGGACCAGCACTGAATCATAATTTACCCAAAGAAAGCCAACCTTCTGACTGGCTGTCCCTCATAAACAGAAGGTTTAAACAGCAGGTGGGTGGGGCTTCTGTGCCTGACATGGCCATATTAGCAATATCCTATTTCTGACATCATACAGATCCAAGAGTGGGAAAAAAAAGTGAAACTGAGTGTTTGGAATAGCCTTAAGTCTGATCTTTTGACTTGAATTTGATGTACACACACTCTCATTATTAATTTTTCTTTAATATGAACATTAATTCCCTAATTTCCTCCGGTATCTATCTATCTATCTATCTATCTATCTATCTATCTATCTATCTATCTATCTATCTATCTGGTTGCAGAGGTAGCAGTCTAAGCAAAGACAGCTAAGGCCTCCCTCTCTAGCTGTTCAGGGGGCCCGTTAGGCCCTCTAAGCCAGCCGAGAGACATAATCTCTCCAGCATGTCCAGGGTCTCCTCCTCACAGGACATCCCCAGAACACCTCACCTAGGAGGCGTCCTAGTCAGCCGAGTCTCTCACCATTCACAACTGTAAACATAACAGAATACATAAAACAGATATGAAGAGAAAGCATGACAGATCTACTCTAAAGAAACTAGATAAAGTCTACCTAACATTTCTTCTTTCAAACTCTTGTTTCCAAGGTTGTATAATTTGGTGGAGACGTGTCCCAGACAATATCCAGCAGCTAGTTTATTGTTTGCAGCAATAATTTTACAATTAAAATTGCAGTGAGTGGTGACTCACTCTCTCTTGAGATCAGCTATATAACTCCTCTCTATTGTTATTGTGCATTTTGTTTTTATTGGACAGTGACAATTAAAAAGCAAGAGGGAATGAGAGAGGGAGAAGGAGCAGGGTAAAGACAGAGCTGAACCAGGAGATCAGTCCTGATGGTGGATTGGCAATCAGCTCTACCTGAAGATTGTACAGAAAACATCTGGTTTTACCAGTGTGGGGGTTGATAACAACAGCAACTCACTGCACAGATAGTCATGCCATTAGATTGCAAATTGTTTTCTTACGCCTACCAATTCAAGCGCATAATCCTAGCTACAGTAGGACAAACATGTTCTAGTCAGCCAGCTGTTTTAGTTACCTCAGCTGCCAGTATGTGTCCAAGTCTGCTCACTCTGGAAGAGGCTGTAAAACTTTGTGAAAGGAGCCTGATATGAGTCAGTGAAACTCACTTATGTCCAATGACAGCGATACTGAGGTGAGTTGTTGAGGATATCCTGAACTTTTCTGACGGTAAGCGCTGCTGCTTTTGCTGCCGTTAGCCCCTGTTAGCTGCCGTTAGTGAAACTTTGTGGATCTAACTCAGACTCAGATACTTAGCAAAGAAGCTCTCATATGATGTGAGAATGTAATCAAACTTTTTAGCAAAGAGAAAGTGTGATTTTTAGGACACTCGAGGCTAACATTAGCTGGCGTAATGTTGCCGGTCACATCTTCTCTTTCCTTTGCATTATTGCTTCTTTGGTGAAGGGGTTCCCTTCTCAGATGATAAAACATATCATATATTGAGGTCTGAAGGTTCAGGCATGGATTAAAATTTGCCTAAACTGCATGCGAATGCCTAAGAGCTCGCTTCTCCTCCTCCTTTGGCGTATTACCTAATTAAAAGTGTAATTAGGTGGAATAGCAACGTCCATCTCACCGTATTCAAGATGGAGGGGCAGCATGGTGGCTTCTACAAATCAGCGGCTGCTCAAATGTATTTTTGATGGATTAATTCTTTATGAGAATTCATCAATTTGTTGGAAGATGTAATTATACACTAATCAATGTCTATTTATTAATACAATGTTCTTTTTTTCTATTTCAGCTCAAAAATGACTGACTATACTGTTAAGGCAGGGTGCTCAGAATTTACTTATTATGATATATTTCATTTTCTGACTAATATACTCTTTAATTGATTTCTGTGAGTTGTTGTTAACACTTAACATACTTTTTTTTTTCAGATTACTTTAGTTAAGGCCAGCCAGCTGGGATAGGCTCCAGCACGCCCACAAGCCTGAACAGGATGAGCAGACGACAATGGATGGATGGAAGGCCAGCCACAGAATAGGTCATAAATCCTTGCTTCATTAAACATATCTATGACGATAGATACGATCACTGATTTTAGTAAACATACTCATGCAAAAGGGGTCACGTCCATTAAGGGTCAAGTGTGTTCAGTCTTAAACAGGCTAGTCTGACACCCTTTTTAACACTAGCAAATCTCAGATTCTTCATACTGCACAAAGGTTTATAGTCCCAAAGTGCAGTTTAAACACAGCTTTGTCCCAGCAGCCGTCACTCAGCTTTGATAATGAAGTGTGGTGGGGATAATTTGTTGTTCTTTATGTACTTCTTCATTATGCTGTACTTACATGTATCTATTTATGACTCACCTACTTCAAACCTGATCTATCTACAGATTCAAATTAAGTACCTTGGACCAAAAACAGCATTTCAAGAATGACTTGGCTGTCCTGCACTGTACAGAACCGTTTCTTTATATTTGACTTGCAACCAGTCAGACATTCTCACCATCGAACCAGTGTTTACATATGACAAGACAACTTAGCAAAGTACAAATTTCAATGTGTATTGTTAGGCACTTTGTTACTAGCAGCCTGTCACAAGAACACATCATTTGGTCCCATTTCTTTAGTTGAATCTATGAAAAACGCCAAAGATAACACAGTTTGACAGACATAAAACAGCATCTTTGCACCAAGAAGGTGATTCCCAAAGAGCTGTTAGCTGAAAACTTGGCCTATCTCAGCGTGGCGTGCAGCGTGTCCTTAAAACATTTGAGGAAAGTGAAGGTGTCATGTCTTTAAAAAAACAAAAAACAAAAAAAATACTATCTACAGCAGATGAACTTCAGTATTTTGCCCAAGGATACTTTGGCGTACATACTTGAATGGCCAGGGATTGAATCACCAACCTTCTAATTAACAGGTGACCTCTTCTAGCTCCTCAGCTACAGCCACATTACACTCATTGTGGAAATGCTCATATGGGTTTTTTTGGAACAAACATCTGATACTGTTTTTAAGCACATATTGATCGTGATTAAGCAATGAAGTGCTTAAATTTGGGCTCACCTGGTCAAGACAAGACTCATGCACCTTCTGGCACTTGTAAAACTAACAAAATATATTTAGGAACACAGCTGCCAGAGGATTCCTTCAAATGTTTCTGGATATTTTCTGTGACGTCCTCTTCCTGTGAGTCGCTCAACTTGTTTTTACCAATTACCACCGAGGCTTTCCACCAGTGAGGACTTCTCTCTGCATTCTTTACATTTATAGTTTATGTACTTGTTATCTGGCAAATGCAGCTTTCCTCTTTCCCCAAGCAAATCTTCACTTTTAGTTGGGAAAAGAAAAAAAGAAAAAAAGACAGAGGAAAATGTTTTTAGAGCTCCGCATTTGAAAGTTTGAAAGGCTTCAGAAGGTGATTTGGATCTCGGGCGTCTGAGATCGGCGGTAATCAGAAGCGGGTTTTGTAAGAAAAAAAAACAAAAAAAAAAACAGAAAACACCCACACAAGTTCACATGGCTCTCCCCTTCCCCCTGCCTTCCTGTGCAAATTTGGACATGATTACAAGTGAGAAAAGCCGAGGGGGGTCTGGCTTCACGGCGGAGATGGAAGATACCGCGTCGAGTGTGTGTTTTTGTGCATGTGGAGTTTTGCATGCAAGTGTATGTGAGAGAAAAAGATCCCCATGCGCGCGCGCACACACACACACACATGCATGCACACACGCACTTCAGCCACGCAGAACAGACAGTCGCAGCAACATAAAATTCCAAGTAGATTTAATATGCACAGTTGCACAAATGGCATGACTCGGAAAGCCTCCAAACCTCTCTTTCTGAGGTGAAAAACCTCCTGTAAGTACTTTAACAATGGCATTTTGCTGGTTTAACATACCAGTTATGATTGAATAATACTTTCTCATGAGTCTTTGATCTGGAAAAAGCAAGGCAAACCTAAATTTTGTACAGATTAAGGGCTGTTCAAAGCTGCAGAATGACGGCGGTTTCTCCCCCCTCCCCTTTTTTCCCCCTCCACCTTTTAAGTCGCCTGAGTGGAGAATCATTACACTTCAAAAAAAAGTAGTGGCCCTTGCTGTAAAAGCCAATCATTAAATAAAACTTGGGAAGAAATACACCTAATTACAGGCAGACAAATGCACATAATTCCCCCAGTTTTTTTTTTCCCCTCCCTCCTCCTGGAAGAGCTCAGAAATGCTTAAAAAATGCACGTTGTCAACTGTTTGGGGGATTAAACGTACAACAGCTCAAGTACTTTTTACTTTACGTGTTTCACCAGCTTGAAGAGGAGAGAGAAAGAAAACTAATTCCACGGAGGACAGGAGTTGTAGCCGAGCAAGCGGAGGCGTTGGGAAAAGTGTCTCTGCAACACAGACGGTGAGACTCGCTGCAGCTCATCTCCTCGTGCAATTGTGAATGTACTTTGAGCATGTCATGATGGATAAATGCTGTCACGGAGGAAGGTTTGGTGGATGTGAGGCCACACTTCCAGGGGTCCTTTTCCATAAAAAGTTTCCTTGTCGCAGTACAGTTATCAGCCAGCTGTACAGAAACAAGCTTGCATTTGTGGGTCTTTGGTGTGACATAAGACCTAAGGTTCATTTATACCATAGACTGAGTACTCCACTTTAGCTCTATGGCTGGCACCATCTTGCCACCAGAGACTTTTTGGTTGACGTGTACAATTAACTGCACAGCGAGGCATTTTATTTATCAGATAATTCAATTAAAACGCTCCAAAAAGGCACCAATTCAATTCAATTTTATTTATATAGCGCCAAATCACAACAAACAGTCGCCTCAAGGCGCTTTGTATTGTGGGTAAAGACCCTACAATAATACACAGAAAACCCAACAGTCAAAGCAACCCATTATGAGCAAGCATTTGGCGACAGTGGGAAGGAAAAACTCCCTTATAACAGGAAGAAACCCCCGGCAGAACCAGGCTCAGGGAGGGGCGGTCATCTGCCGCGACCGGTTGGGGCTGAGGGGAGCGAGACAGGACAAAAGACAACAGTATAAACACAGAAAAAAAGATCAGTTCAGTGGCTCCAGTTAGTGTATGTGATGCTAATAACTGCAGCTACCTGTATAGGTAAATCTGTCAATCGCAGTACAGCTGTTATTAAAAAGGAAAATTATCAACTGAAACTCGTTTGGTATCAGGCTGTAAACATGTTTATTTCTGCCGTAAAGTTACAAATCCACGGGGACTGACTCACTGTAGGAGTCAACCTCAAGTGGTCATTAGAGGAACTGCAGTTTACGGCACTTTGATAAAAGCTTCATTTTCAGCCCTTAAGGGGAATACATTTTAGCTTTTGAGTTTTTAATCACAGAAAAAGTGAGCAGCTCCATAGTGTAGTGGTTAACACATTTGTCTAGCATGCTAAATAGCCCTCGTTTGAGATCAGGAGGAAACGCAAAACCCTAGAAGGGCAACAAATCTGCTGTATCATCCACACTCATCTGCACTGAGGAATAACAGAACAAAACGATTCATATTTCAGTGGGAAATCTACGCCATAGACACATCAAACTGCAAACCCCTCTGCAAACCGGGACACAAACACAAGGTAATCAACACTTAATGCACCACACACACACACACACACACGCACACACGCACACACACATACATCACAATCATAAATGCCAACAATTATCTGATTCTGGTTGTACTACAGAGCTTCAATCTTTTATTGGCATTGAACAGTCATTTTCTGTTCTGTAATATATATATATATATATATATATATATATATATATATATATATATATATATATATATATATATATATATTATATTTAAATATAATATATATATATATATATATATATATATATATATATATATATATATATATATATATATATATATATATATATATATATTTATATATATCAACTTTAACTAGATTTGTATGTGCATTGTTTGGCCCTAGTATTTGGCTTGTGTTTGTCCAAGCTTTACTTTATTGTGATCATTATTATTTTGTAGTGGTAGTACTGTTATAAGTAACTAAATGAGACTATAGTTATAGTCAGGGACATTACTGTCATCGACCACAGGAGGTTATTATCCTAATAATCTGTGCAGGTGGTTTATGTCCCAATGTTAGCGTTTTACTTTTGGTGATTACTACTTAATTTAGGACTAAAAAGAAACCATTAAAGTGGCATTAATTTATGAAGAAAGGATAAAAACACACATCATAACCATCTGTTTGCTGTAGAGCTTATGTTTTAGTATCCTTACCCAAACAGCCCAAAGAACCAGTGCGACGCTGACTTCTACCTTCGTTTGTGAAAGCGAAGAACGAGACCGATCCCCCTGCTGCGAATGCTTCTCTCTGCCTGGTGTTCTCAAAAGCTGTTGAAACCTTCCCACACTAAATTGATCCCCTTTCATGTGTGCAGCTGACCAAAGTATTGGCCACACAAAAGCGCCACAACTGCCCCTGCATTCCGACAATACCGCAATGTGAATATCACATTACGGATTTTACCCACGGACCATTAACCGCTGAACTCCTAAAAGTTCCCTTCACCCATTACTCCTGTCCCACATGTTCATTTTCTTAAGATATTAGGCAATTTAATTACAGTTAAGAGCATTAAGGAGCAATTTTAAGTATAATTTGCAGTTCATGAACTGTTTTTGAAAATTACTCTTAATATAATTAACTTCTGTCATTAGGCCTAATCCCTGCGGGCTACAGAGAGAATGCTTCCTTTAAGAAATTACATACATGTAACGCTACATTCATTCCTTTTCAACAGGAAGGTTGGACTGCAAAAGGTTCGCCTCCTCAATGGAGTAATTATCTATTTCCAGCAAGAGAGTACAAAACAGTGCTAAGTCCATTAATGGCAGGGAGTCTCTCTAGCATGAATAATCATAAACCAAGCTAAAAAAGTAATTGGACTGTTCACGAGGCAAAAAAATACACAGAGAGAGAGAGAAAACGCATGTTTGAAGCTTGAGAATTTAGGGCGAAAATGCCCCTCAAAAAAAGGAGGGCAAAGGGTAAGAAATCATGGATTTTTTATGACCACATTAACCCTGTGTTGAATTGTGCTGTCTGGTCTTCCTCTGGTGAAGTATACTGCTTAATTAGAGCAGATATTTCCTTGTCAAAAATAGTGGGGGCCAACGTCTAATTAAATCAAGAGGACAGTGGCGCATTAGTGATGGGAACGCCCAGGCAGGCAGCCATCCACCATCGGCCATGATGCCTTCATAAAAAATGCATGCAAGCGCCCCGCGAAGAAAGCTCTAATTTACAAAAAAAAAAAAAAAAAAAAAAAGAGAAAGAGGAAGAGGATGAAAATTCATTCAAGGCTGAGGGTCTCGGCGGGGTGAGCCTCGCACCTTGACGGGTAAGTGATGGTTTGCTTAACGTCTCCTCTGATGAGGTTAAGGACGTGTCACTTTGTCTTTGGCCGAGCTTTAATCAGGCTCCAGCCGGCCCTCTGGCACGAGCCGAGGCTTTGCCGGCGCGTAACTGACCGGTGATTTAGAATGATATGATTACACCTACACCGGCATGCTGTGCAGCCGTGTGAATTAGCCTTCCCCCTTCTAGAAAATGTGTAATGAGCGATGTTCCCTGCACCCAGCTGGGGCCCCGCGGTCTCAGCCATGAGCCGGCATCCTAATCAGCCGTCAGCCAAAAAAGCCGCCGTTGCAGGCGCATTAGAATCTGTGTTTGTGCATATCAAAAGATTTCCACAAACGCATTGGCAAAACACATAATCACTTATCCCTTAGAGGGAGGGCAGGCGGAGGCTGGATGGACGACGGACACGCCGACAGAGATCATTTCCTTTGAGTGTTGGAGGAAATCACTGCCGTCACGTGACGAGCCTGCAACGGCTGCTGGTCGTGTGTGTAATTGAAGGGCTTGGATGTTCCTGAATATCGGAGCAGAGGAAATACACTGAGCTCATGAAAGTTCAGGACTTCCAAAAACACACAAACTAATCAAATCAGAGCTGCACGTCCGCTCATTGTTCCCGACAAAGCCTGCAAATTCATGCCGGTCCCTAACAGCCGCTTTCCTTCTAATAAAACGAAGCGTGATTGATAGATTACAGCATTTCATATGAACTCACAATAAGCCAAGATGCAATGCAAGAGAGCAAAAAACTAAAAAAATAAAGATTATTAAAGTGGCATTTTGTAACCCAGCTGTGTGGGGGGGGGCATATAAATGGGCTTGGGACATATACAAATGGGGAGGGTTGATGGAGGTGAGAGTAAGGACTTATATGTGCTATCAGAGTCCAGGGAGACTGGCCAGGTGCTCCCAGTTGCACTAATTAACCCAGCCTACCAGGCACCTGTAAGACAACACAGAAGGACAAACAGGGAAATGAAGCAGGCCCTGGCCGAGGCAGAGGGGCGCCGATCAACCCCAGACCAGTCAAATTAAACATAATCGGCTATAAATGTACATTAATGCATTAACTGCAAAATTACATGGCTTCAAAAAGGCACTGTATGTCACCCGCCTCTGTTTCAGCATTGTCTCCACAACCTTATGTTACCTACTTGCAACCTGGTACCAAAAAAAAAAGCAAATTAGGGAAAGCAGACAAAGGCTGGACACTGGACGTAGGTAACATACATAGATATTTGTCACTGTTAATAATAAGGAGTCCTAGACAATGTGTCTGCCACCAATTTAATTCAATTTTATTTATATAGCGCCAAATCACAACAAACAGTCGCTTCAAGGCGCTTTGTATTGTGGGTAAAGACCCTACAATAAAACACAGAAAACACAACAGTCAGAGCGACCCCCTATGAGCAAGCATTTGGCGACGGTGGGAAGGACAAACTCCCTTTTAACAGGAAGAAACCTCCAGCAGAACCAGGCTCAGGGAGGGGCGGTCATCTGCTGCGACCGGTTGGGGCTGAACATTACCTGAACATCTGATGTGTTTAATATCTAACCAAGAGGATGATAATAACAGTGATCTCGCCTATCTGTGGGCCACAATACAATTTTACAAGTTCAGCAACCACACAGCACTCTATCTATTTTTTAATTTTGCATTCCTCAATTTTACTTCATGGCTTTTGTATTTTATTCCAAAGATTTTTTTTTTCTTAAAGTTCTTTAAAGCTTTATTTTATAACTGCATTTTAACCGATACAGCTAAACTCAATTCTGCTTGCTCCATTTCCTAGATGCTGTTTAAGGTTCAGCCCACATGTGACCCGCATCTCTAATTTTCTGTGAGTTACATCTGACCTTATAGCTGGCTGCCACAACCCAGCCACAGGTGCACCTTATATTGGCCAGCTTTTGCATGCATTGCAACACTAGGGCAACATCTGGCCCACACAACACTTGGCAGACTGCACATCGGTCCCAGCTCGTGATCATTGGGCTGTACCTGAGCTGTAAGTGCTAAAAGAAGCCCAGATTTGGCTCAGACGTGTTTCCCGGGCCTGGTTTTCCTGCGTGGGTAGTAGCTTACAATGTGAGATGTGCAACAGTGAACTTTAAACCCACTTTTTTGTCACGTTCTGTGCGTTTAGTTGGGTTAGTTAGAGTTTTCTGTTGGTACTTCTTAGTTTATGGCTTTTATATGTTTTCTTTAATCCTGTAAGTATAAATAGGATTTTTATTAGCTTGTGTTTATTGTCTCTAATTTCTTTTTAATCTCTAGACTCTTTGTTTAGTTTTTTTTAAACTTCTTGCTACTTTAGGAATCTTGTTTTCATTAGCATTTATAATACTTTATGTCCTTGTATTTTAGTTTAGTCTGTCCGTTTGAGTGTCTTCTCGCGTCTTGTCATCAAGTCTTCATCTCTGTTGTGTGATTTCCCCATTTAGTTACTTCCCATTTTGTTTTGTTGGTCCTCTGTCTCATGAGCCTTGTCATTAGTTTTAATCCCTTTGTTACTGTCTTAATTAACTCTGCTTGCAGTAACTCCATAGTGTTGTGGTTTACACCTTCACTGGCCAAGCAAAAAGTTGCCGCTTTCATGAAGTGTATGACGGGTATGAGTATATGAGTTAAAACCGTTTAAGGAGACAAGTCCGCACAACTAAACACCTCAATGGATAAGCAAAAAGTACAGATAACTCAATATGGGTAAACTTCGATGTTGCTCTGTATGTGTTAGGGATGCTGCAGCACCACGAGCCACTTTACGGTATCCACAATTTTGATTTGAGGCACGAAGCAAGCAGCAGCTTCCTGATAGCGTCACCTTCAGGGTTCATACACCTTTTCCAGGGTCAAATTCAAGCACTTTTTAAGCACTTTCAAGGTCTATTTTCAAGATTTTGCAGCACATTACCACTGGGATGCATATTTATACAAATACATACATACTCAAAATATTTCACACTTTTTAATCACATTAAAAAGATGGTATTATGCCATAAGTCACTTGACAGAAAACAGTAACTGCTGATAGTTCATTCTGGACACTTTATTATACATATATATTTATTATTTATTATACAGTTCCATACTCATCCATAATTGGAACTTGCAGTTTTCCAGCAAACACTCATTGAAACGGTGACTGTCTGTCTTTGGGGGAGGGGCGGGGTCACAAACAGACTGACAGGTCACATGCAGACGTGCATGCCAGGTGGAGAAATTTTCATTTTTGACTTTCCGACTCATTTTCTTTCTCCATCTCATAAGGGAACTGTTCTACCACATAGTTCGATTTTTAATTGAGAAAAAAAAAAAAACATTACAGTTTCAAGCACTATATATATCCAAAATTCAAGCACTTTTCAAACCTTGAAAACACAACATTAAAATCCAAGCATTTTCAAGGATTTCCAGCACCCGTACAAACCCTGAACAACTACAGCCAGTTTCTGCTGTAATTGGCAGCACCTGTAATGCCAGGTTATTGTTATTGTGCTATTCAGAGAGTGTGTCCTGCCAGTGATCCTTAATGGACCAATCAGCAGAATGCGATCATTTTATGAGCAAAATCAGCTCCTCTGTAAGAAAAACAAATTATCAGTAATGACTTTGTGAATGCTAAAGTAAAATGTAGACTTTTTTTTATCTAGATGTAAGTTTAAATTAATATTTAACAGTTTTCACTCCATTTGCTTAGATTAATTGAGGACTGTTTCACAAACACCCCCTGCTGGGCCCCTTGTTAAACTGCAGGCAATTTCTATAAAAGTTGTACTGGACTTCTCTTCATCTTGTTGCTGATCTTCTCAAAAATCCCCCTTTTTACAGGTTTAACCAGTTTCTTTTGGGGTCTCCTGGAGTGGGGACTTCTTCTCTGATGAAAACAGCTCTGAATGGCCGTGCCTCATGAAGTATGAGCCCACCTGAAACAGCCCACTCTTTCCCGCGGTGGAAGACTTCCATAAGTGGAGGGCTTCTTTTCCACTTTTGACTGAGATTTCCTCAGTTTTGTATCCAAAACTGCCACAAATCGAATCTACCTTGCTTTACTTCATTCTGCATGTGCTTCTTCTTAGCTGACAAACTTCTATTGGAGAAGATTTTTACAGGAGCACCAGCAGCCGAGAGGCTGTTCCAGATCTCGGCAGGAGCCTGGTTCAGCACTGCCATACCATGACTCCACTGTGCCAAACGTGGTGTTTTGGTGGGAGTGAGAGGATAAAACGATAAATGCAAATTAATAAAATTCCACACGGGGGGTCCTTGCAGAGCTGTCCAACATCACCGCAGTGCACCGAACCCCCTCTGATGGTGAGAGCATTGTTGTCTTTGTGGACGCTCTGCAGCTGCTGCATTCGCTGGACGAGGCAGCGATGGCACTCTGTTCCCCTCGGACTCACACTGTCACCTCCAGTTCACAAGCAAGTCTGCAGAAAATATCCACAGCACATCCTAAACAGACAGATATATGTTTTAAAGTTCAGGATTTCTGTGTAGCGATCGTGTGATAGCCCACATTGTATAGCAAAGACTGGAGGTAGCCAGTCACTAAGCATTCTGGGAAATGTAGGACAACGCTCACTTTAAGAATAAGCGTTTGAAAATTTCTGGGACCCATCCACACACCACACAGTTACAGGAACACTGTTTTAATTAGTATTTGAACGATGACCAGGAGTCGCTAATCGCTACAGGAGCGTCTTTGGGTTGTTTTTTTTTTTGGTGTCCCAGAAATCCTGTCAGCAGGAACTTCTTTATCAGCACCACTACTCATGTCCAAATCTGTCCATTTAAATTCATTTGAAAAGAAGCTCAGCACTTAGCGTTTATATTCAGCTCAACATTTAGTGCTGTTTAACAACAGTTTTGTTTTAGCTATACTGTTAGCTAACTTACTTAACTGTTTATCCACGTTAGCACTATTTCTACTATTCTGATATAGTTTTAGCTAAATATTTGAACTGCTAACTAAAATATATTTTATGTATTTTACTAATAATTTCAGCTAACTATGTATCCAGTACGTTTTTTTTTTTCTTTCTTTATACTGCTGGCTAACAATTCCAACAGTTTTAGCATAATTTTAGTGGCTAAACTTGAAAAAATAATTTTCACATAGTTATATTTACCATATAATTTTGTTTCTTTATCCATACTGTTAGCTAATTTTTTCAGCTGCTGATCGATACTTTTATCATGTTAGGCGTTTTCCTACTTTTAGTGAAATATTTTAACTTACACCTAAACTTTCAGGTTGTACCTACAGCTGTCATTTCAGCTAGCTAATTATCCATTTCAATTGTGTATCTACACTCACCTGCCACCTTGTTCAGTACACCTGTTCAACTGGTGGTTAATGTAAATATCTAATTAGCCAATCATATGGCAGCGACTCAGTGCATTTAGGCATGTAGGCGGCCAAGAAAGTCTGCTGAGCATCAGAATGGGCAGGAAAGGATTTAAATGGCATCGTTGTTAGTCCGAGTGTTTCAGAAACTTATCAGGAACTGTTAGCTGAGGGGGGAGCTGGGTGAGCTCCACAGTAACCCGAACCCGCTCGCCTCCGCCAGCTCGCATCAGATCTCCGAGAGAAAATGGCTTGTTGATATCAGATACCAGAGGAGAATGGATAGACTGTTTGAGGCTGATGGGAAGACAACAGTAACTCAAACAACCACTTGTTAAAACCAAAGTATGCAGAAGGGTTTCCATCCATCCATTTTCTTCTCCTTATCCAATCATTCATGAATATATATCAGCTGTCCTTTTTGACTGAGTATGCGTTACTTTTAGTTAACTGATTAGTTTCAACCTGTTCAGGTCCAGTTGGTTTTTTTTTAAATTAAATGTAAAGTCATTTTAGCTTTATTAGCTTCATGCAATGACCTTTTTTATTTTATATGTGGCTTTATAGGCTATGTATGACTTCTGACTTTTACCATTGCAACTTTTTGCTTGATTGCGTTTTTGTTTATGCTCTGCAAAGCATTTTGGATCCATTACCCAAAATGGCCCATAAATAAAGGCTGAGATATTCTTATGTCCCTGAAATATTTATGCCTAATAACGGTAGGCAAAGGAATAAGCACCAGGCAGCCAAAAAAGGAGACGACACCAAGTCCAAAAGTAATGAATTAACAGCCCTGCATTAGGCAAGGATGCGTTTCTTTTTATCATCATCTTCTTCTTCCCCTTCTTTTTTTCCCCTCCTCTCTAGCACCGCTGGCACCGGGCTGCACCACCTGCTCCATGGCTCTTTTCGCTCCAGCCAGAATGAACAGCTGGCTGCTCTTCTGAAGCTCTGATTGGCTAATCCCTGCTGGTCACTTGCGCTTTTCCTCCCTGCGTGTCATTGAACTTTCTCTCGCTGAGTGCCAGGTCCGAGGAGTGTTTTCTCTCTCTCGTCTTTGCCCAGGCCCGTCCTTCATGTGCCCTGCGAATGGTCCGGGTGGCATATGGGGATATGTAAATAATTTAATGAGGTCAAAAGTGTGAGAGTCTCCTCTGCTTCCCTGTCATCCAAACCATTTTCCATGGCATCGATGGTTAAATATGAAATATGCTTACTGGGTTGTCACCCAAACCAGATTTACACCTGCTATAACATGCGCCTGCATTCACTCTATACATAATGCAAGCTGGAACGCGAGAACTTCACCTTCCTGCACCAAGATCTGCACAAGATGTGATAAAGACCTGCTGACCACCTGTTAGTTGTGTTTCTGATGATATCAGTTCAAAACCTTTAGCATAGTTGAGCTAAAACAAGCCTAGCTCTGTCCAAAGTTCAACAGTGCACCTCAAAATGCTCAAAATACCTAGTTCAGAGTACTCAGACACCATATATCCTGATTGCTGATGTCATGCCAGATAAGTGGAAGTTATCGTGGATGTATTACTTCCTTCGTAGTGAGTGAGAAGAGACCGAGACAGCAAACCTGTCTCAAAAACTGCACCCAAGTTGACCTAAAGCAAACCAACCAAAATACAACGTAGCTCCTTGTGTAACATAAAATTAGAAAACCAGTTCAAAATACGGCAGCTCACCTCCTACAAAATTATGCTGCAAGAGCTGCAGGTGAGTACAGCTGTGGCTGGTTGGAATGAGGGGAAGCTGAATGAATCTTCTGCCCATATTTGGGATTATTGCACTGAGGTAATAGAAATAAAAGTACTAAACTTGTTAATATGGACACTACACCTGCCTCTCGGTGTCCTGTGCTTCACTAAGTGGACTGGCTGGTTCTGGGCAGCCTCCTCCTCTCTTCATCAAATGCAAAACTAGCACTGAGTCATATACTCTGAGTATTTCAGGGACTAATCTGTTCTCCAGTGGAGCCCAGACTGACTTCAAAATGGAAAAAATGCTCCCTCAAATCCTCAGTTGCAACCAAACCTCAAACCTATTTTCATTCACTGGCCTCCGACGTGTTCTGTCATGCTCTATCAGTCATATTTTGTGCATTAAAGCGTGATCTTTTTTTCCCTTACGTCTTCATTTCGCTGTTGATGTTTCATGCTCTGCCTCCCTTTTTTTTCCCATATTGTAACCCCTCTGCTTCTTGAAGCATGTGTATGCGCCAGTTTTGTGTTTTTAGCCCGGCGTATAAATAGATCTGATTGACAACCATCTACAGTATTTGACAAAGGACCTTTGCGTCTCTCTGGGGATGAGGAATGCAGGTAAGGGAGCGAAGATGATGAATAATACAAGACAGACGAGTGTTTTCTATGCAAAACGAGTCAATTTTACTACTAAGTGTATCTGCGGAGGCAGCATAATAGCCTGAGGCAAAATGTACACTTAGCTTTGGTCTATACACGGCCCAGCAGTGAATCATCAGAGCTCAGCTGTCCAAAATACACCACCAATCTGGCCCAGGCATATGGCTGCATGACACTCGTATGAATTACTACTACACGCTAGTGTTGTTGTTTTTCCTCCCTTTTAAATGTTCTATGAGCCGGGCAATGCTCCCAACACCATTTTACATGAGAGCAGATCAAAATCAGTGACCTGACGCCTGAGAAGCGTCGCCAAACAGGTCTGCCTTTTTTCAGCTTTTCAACACCAGCGAGCGAACGAGGGAGAGCGCGCGGTCCAATCGGGTTCAAAGGTTTCACAGATCAGTCTGAAAGATGTGAAAATGAATATTTGTGAGTGAAAAGATTGCGCTTAAAATACCAGGCTTCAAGAGACTCTGAAGGCAGTAAAGCTATAACTGCCGTGATGCTGCCACACTTGGTTTTGAATAATGCTTTAGCTCAAATTTAGCTTGATTACCATCTGCCATCAGAGGTGACCATTTTTAGGGTGCAGACTGCCAGATGGCATCTCACAGTTACCTAAAAGGTGTCTAACATTGGAAGACGAGCGATAAAGGTGCCCTTTTAAAGATTTACAGTAGTGTGCAAAAGTCTTGAGTCACCCCCTCATTTCTTTGTATTTTGTTTCCAAGCAGCCAGACCTTCTTGTCATTTTTCTGGCATGTTCTACAGCAGCCGTCCTCCAGGCTTTCTGAAGGTATTTCAAAGTTCTTCTTTGGACATTGGCTGCTTTTTCATTCATTTTCAGTCCAGTTCATTTTTAGAGGAATTTTTTTTAAGCCACTTAACACTGACCTATGAGTCATTCAAGCATTAAAAAAGGCACATCAAGGGGCGAACTAGTGTTGCATTTACACACAACAAACAACTTAGCAAAGAACCAATTTTAAATTGTATCTTTAGGCACTTTGTTACTAGCAGCCTGTCACCATTTGTTTAGTTTAATCTATGAAAAATGCCAAAGATAACACAGTTTTACAGACATAAAACAGTATTTTTGCACCAAGAAGGTGATCCCCAAAGAGCTGTTAGCAGAAAACCTCTATGGTGTGCAGTGTGTCCTTAAAAAACTTTGAGGAAACTGGACGGGTGGGGGACAAAAGAAGTATCATGCCTAAAAAATGATCTACAGCAGATGAACAGTATCTGAAAGTCCTGTCCTTAAGAGACAGGAAGTAGAGAGCACTGCAGCCTACACATTTGAAAAGATGCAAGTTTTACGTTGAAGGCGAATGTTCAACGTTTCCAGTTTGCGCTGCACTCTTCACAGTTTCACCAGAGCTTGGAGAGCTGCTGGTCAGTGTTTGTAGACAAGTCCATAACTTCCATTCAAACTACAACCACACCAATCCCAAAGAGGTTTTTTTCCAACCAGTTGAGGGATGTACATTCTTCCCTAGTGACAGGTGGTTGCCAAGCGTTTACCAACCAGTCTACAGGCATCTGTGAGTGGGGACTTATAGACCCTTTTACAGCCTATGTCATCAAAGGATGCGTGCGCATTCTGGCAACGGAAGTGAACTGCTACTCCATTCAAATCAATAAGAACAACAAGACTGCACAGCGTTTAAACATTATTTAAAAGTGATATCAGCATCAAAATGTCTGCTGTTGCGTGTTTGGCTGTCAGAATTGCTACTCTACCAAAAGTGGACTGAAGTTGTACCGAATTCCCACGGGATCACGGCCGTTCGAGAGGAAATGGAGGCGTCTGTGGTTGCAAGCGTATGTACTGATAAAAATTGGACTGAGGACATGATCAGAAATGCTCGCGTTTGAAGCACCAATTTTATATCAGGTAAAGGTATTCATCTAC
This sequence comes from Pterophyllum scalare, assembly GCA_024447675.2. NCBI lineage: Eukaryota > Metazoa > Chordata > Actinopteri > Cichliformes > Cichlidae > Pterophyllum > Pterophyllum scalare. The sequence continues at coordinate 101,225 of JAMQGT020004273.1, read as the reverse complement.
TCTGGTTTTACCAGACTGTCAGGTTTAGATAAATACTAATATCTAAAGTAAACAGCATTAGCTGGTAGGCTATTTGGGTTTTAAACTGTAGTGTGGCTTACTTTTTACAGGTGAGGCATCGCTGGACTCAGAGAGTCCTGATCTTTAAATTAATATTTAATCACACTATAGATTCCAATATGCCGTGCCAGTCAAAAGTATGAGCAGACTGACATATGAATGGTTGAGACTGTCCAAACTTTTGACTGGAACAATATTTTTTTTTCCCCATTGTAAATCAATAATATCTGCAGCCGGAAAACTCTAGCAAGCTAGAAAAGCAGTTTGACAAAGCACTCACGCTGCCATGGAGGCACAATTCGCTGTGAGGACGTAGCTCTCTGACTTGTTTGCAATTTTTCGAGCCTCATACATAGTGGTCATGTTTCCTTGTCTTTGACTTGGAAGAACTTCTGCCTTCAAGACACAAAACTCAGAGTCTGTGTGATGATATTTGAAGTTCTGTGCATGGCCGCAAAAAACATAATTGTAAGCATCCAGTGACTCGGATGCGCGTAACTTCTCTCTGGTGTATACACTGGGTTTCTCCACCAAATACATGTATATATCTACCTGGCCACTTGCTAATGTACCACAGGGATGGGGAGTCAGTTGCCGATGGTCAAAGTTAATTTTTGTAGGTGGTTTTCACGATCTTTTGTTGATAATCCCTTCTCGTAGATTGAAATGCTATTGAACTCCGCCATATTTCTGTTTCCATCAGCCATCTTCTATGCAGTAGTACGTTGGAGCAGCAGCTTATCTGCAGCTGAGAGGAAGCGGTTAGACAAGCTCATCAGGAAGGCCAGCTCTGTCCTAGGATGTCCTCTCGCTCCAGTGCAGGTGGTGGGACGGAGAAGGACTCTGATCAAAATTACATCACTGATGGACAAGGTCTCCCACCCCATGCATGATGGTAACATGATGGTAACAGACTGCTGCATCCTAAATGCACAAAGGAGCATCATCATAGATGCTTCCTCCCAGCAGCTGTAAGACTGTATAACCGTCACTGCTCCCAACAAAGATAGAACCAATAGTATGTACATATTTTATAGTAACATATAGTATATTGTTATTTCCTGTAGTTATATTCCTGTACAGTATATATTATTATTATTAGTAGTAGCATTAGTATTGTTAATCTTGTCTTGTGTTTTTACAGTTTTGCTGCTGTTAAACCTGAATGTCCCCTTTGCAGGACAATAGAGGCTGTTTCTTCTTCTTCTTCTTTCCAAAATGTGCATGCATCGCTACCTACGTCATCATTGTTTACCAACAGTAAAAGGGTCTATTCACTTCATCCTATATTTCCACCATGATTGCCGGCAGTCGTTCCATGGCCACATCCCTAGTACTTCTGAACTTTAAGCTCTACACAGTTGAAATGGGTGAATTATTTAAAAAAAAAATACCACCTGTACAGTCGTCACAAAAGAGGGATTTAGTTATAGAGACCAAAATCATTTTTATACCTCTCTGTAAACATGTTTATTCCGGCTGTAAAGTTGGACATCTTAATACGGAGTCTATGGGGACTGACTCACTTTTGAAGCCAGCCTCTAGTGGCCACCGGAGGGACTGCAGTTATTGGCAATATTTAATAATTTATTTATTCCTGTGTGATGTGCAGCTTAAAATTTTAAAAGGAGCAAATTTCAATTTTCTGTCAAAACATATTTATAGAAGAGTGGTAACACACACACACACAACACACACACACACACACACACACACACACACACACACACACACAAACACACACACACAAAAATCAATTGAGGGCACCATCATGCAGCTTGATTGCAATTAAAAGCTGTCCTCCTCCGGGCCTATGGCTAACAGTATGAGGCAGTATTGATCAGTAAATGTAAGAGTAGACTGGATCAACATCAGTGTCAGTCAATATTTAAGTGTGACAGCTGGAATTCATAAAGATGGGAGAAGAGAACAGGAAATAGATGGCAGAAACACTTCAGAAATCAGTGGGCTCTGATGTAAACAAAGGTGAAAAATCTCTTTCTTTCTTTCTTTCTTTCACACCTTTTTTTTCTTCTTCATGACCTGATAAGTTTAAAGTCTCTCCTCTTTTCCCCCCTATGTTTCCAATTCCTTCTCTGTCTCCTTTCCTTTAGGGTTGCAGGAATGTTTCATCACTCCCATCTTGACCTTTGACCTTCCCCATTAGTGGTTTGTGAAGTCAGAGAGTGGCGAACTCAGTCTTGTATGCAAGTCTAATAGATGTAAAATGTAGAAGTAGAGGAAAGTTGAAAATTTCTTCCTTAATGATAGTGATATACTCCAGAGGGTTCCCTCCTCGCCCGCTCATTTTTCGCGCATGTGTAATTGTCCAGGCGGTTCACGGCACGTTATCAAATTCATCAGCTAATCATTTAAGACCCACTCTTTTATCTGCGAGATGGTCCGTGAATGATCTGATGGCATGCCGATCGATAGCAAAATCGGGATATGCAAAACGCGTTCTGATGTTTGGCATCGCTCAACCTTTGGCGCTTTCATCTCGGCCTTTTGATGTTGCTTTTAATCTGCATAACGCCGCGTGAGTGGATGATCGAGGCGAGCGTCTCCTCCACTGGAGAGGACTCCTCTGCTGGAGTCCACCTGTCAGGGTGGAGGCAAGTTTTTAAAGAGATTCAGGAAATGAGGAGCTGATCTTTGGGTAGAAAACTAAATGTCAGCAAACCGTGGAAAACTGTTGGCCACAGGTCCTTCAGACGTCTTCTTTAGTCTCACCAGGAATCCAAAACAAACCAAAGCTTACACGCGTCCTCGGAATATAGCTGCAGAATGTTTTTGTTATATAACTAATGATAATGTTGCATAAATACTTCAAAATGCTTTCTTTTGAAACCTTAGCTTTATCTAAACGTTATCTTTGTAAGGTGCCTAAACAGGTAAAGCCAGTTTTTTATGCATGATGTTAAATAAGTTAGAAAATGGTTCACATATTTGATTTGGCATATTCTTTTTTATTTTTACATCGAATTCCATTCCTGATGCACCCCCCCCAAAGGGATTTGTGTCTCTTCCTATGATCAATTTAGCCACTGCTAAATGACATTTAGATGGTTAAAGTTTGTTGGCAGCTTCACAAACTCAAACCTGTTCAGGCAGATAGCAGGATAGCTCAAGTTTGGGTTATCAAAATGTGTGATTAATAGAGGTTTCACTGTCCAAAACGCTTGAAAGGAATTTTAAATGAATACGGTATGTTGTTATAATTCAAAACAAAAGCTTCAAAATGTGTTTTTAAATGCTAAATGTTTTGTAAACACTCATAAATGTTAAAGGGACAAGTCAGATAAAAAAATATCGCACAAAAAGTTTACAGAAACAGCTGATCAGCATAGTTTTCACTGAATGAAGAGGAAGGCGTCCATTTGGATTGTTTATAGGTATTATTTTCAGTGGCGGATTAATACACACTGCCCCCAGCAGTGAATTTAATTGTTAGTTGGTTTTTGGTCTTTTTTAATGGATTTAATAGAATATTTTTGGACTTATTTTTTAATACTTGCTGTTTAAAAGTTTGTTTGTGGCTTAAAAAATTATAAAATCACTGATAAATGCAGAATATCAGATTTAAAAAATTGGGGGAAAATGCAGGTCACAGGTTTCAGGTCCATTGTGAAGCCTTCAAATCTAAATGGCATTTTTGATTATTATATAAATTATTATTCATAATATTACTAGATATTAGATAATAAACAAAATAATCTAACTACTTGTAGTGCCTCCCATCAACTCACAGTACTTTTGACAGTTGCTGTAAGTTGTCAACATTTCAAAATAAAAGCTTCAAAATCTTTTGAAGATGTTTAAAGCCTTTAGAATTCTACTCTTTTTATCTTTTTGTCCTAATCAATATATTAAAAGAACATATCTGGCATTTTTCTTATTGGTTTCGTATTGATAAATCCTGCAAAACAAACAAACAAAAGTCACATAGATACATTTAAAAAAGTTACTGCAGTTTTTACCCTGACAGGAGGAAGCAGTGCATGTCTTTTGGTACTACTTTCAGTAGCAGAATGATTCATATTTGGTACTCCAGTTATAATATGTTTCATGGTTTAAATGCTGGTGGAACCAATGCAGGTGAGAGCTTTTGACATTTTTGTCTTGTTGTCCAAACATTTAAAACGGATAAGCCTGTCATTTTTGACTTCAAAATAAACTTGGTGTGTAGGTCCATTAAAGAAAGTTATAACTTCCCTTATTACTAAAACAGGAGGAAGTTATGCATTTGTTTGATTTTTATAATTATTATTCTGTTGTTGACAGTGACATATAGAATATATTTGGCCTGTGTCCTTAAACTTTGCTGGTAGTCATTGCTTTAAAAGTGTGGAACAAATGCAGGTGAAAGTAGTTTGTGGCTAAGGATATTTAAATGATAACTGCATTTTTATTACAGTCAACAAAGTCTATTGAGACTTCAAATTTCCAAAAAGAAAAGAAAAAACAGCTAAAATAACAAAGCTCAGAAACTTTCCAAAACAGCTGGAGAACAACTGTAGCTCCTCAGCCACATCACTAACAGGAGGAAGTAGGGCAGTTATTATGAACTATTTAAGGTGCCGGATTAACACACAGTTGTTGCTCAGTTCAGTGAGGAATTTGAATGTCAGCAATCAGCTCAGAGCTATACTTCAAAATAAAAGCTTCAAAAATGGTTTAAAATGAAAAATCTAATGCTTTAAATCCTCTGAATGTGTCGTTACATCATGAACTCTTGTCTTAATCAACATTTAAATGATAAGTAGTAACTGCAGCTTTTCAAGAACAGGAGGCGGTGATGCAATCGTTAGGCTCTATTTTCAGGGGTGTACTGGCGCACACTAGGTCCTCCAGTTAGTAGGATCAGTTCAGGGAAACAAAGCTGAAATTACCTGAGACATTTATAAGCTCAGAATGTCACACTTTGAAATAAAAGCTTCGAATATGTTTAAAGCTCTGAATATCTCTTCACCTTGTGTTTTCATGCCTTAAACCAGTATTTAAATGATAAGTAGTACCCATAGTTTTGCTCTGTGCTATTCTCAGTGGCAGATATTTGGCGTTGCAGGCAGGAGGGCTGGGCTCAGTTCACATTGACCCATCGCGATGCCGCCGAGCACGCCTCACCATTTGTGAATAAACACGAAGCGCTGAGGGTTTGGTACTCTGTAATTTGGCTACTTTTATTCGAGCAGGGTCATTTTCAAGAGAAATTACAAATTAAGAATTCAATAATACTTTTACAAAGACATTTCAGGAAAGATTCTTCTTCAGTCATGATATCATACATAGTATTTAACAGTCCCTCTTCATTTTTTTTAGCTTAAAAAAAGAAACAAAGATGAAGAAAGTGGAATTTTTCAGTCGAAAATACAGTGTTTTCACAATTGTATAAAAGTTCCCAAATTTGGAATTTTCCAGTAGCTGGAAAATAAAGGAAAAAAATAAAAATAAAATAAGATTAAACTTCGCATTTCACAATGTTTCAAAACACAATAAATGCTCTCTTTACGTAAAATTTGCCCCTATGATCGACACCATGTTCCTTTTTACTAAAATATATCTATATATTGAAGAACTATAGTACTGTACACAACAGTATGAAATAAATAAAATTAGGAAATATAAAATGGGCCACATAAATAATGTTTTTTTTTTCAACCTACAAATAAATGAAATGCAATTTGTTGTTTAAAAAAAAATGGTTTGGTGTAATACTGACAAAGAAAAGAGGTGAGAAAACATTGCACAACATAATGTAAACTAAAGAACTGCTGCCTATAATACTGACACGGGTGCTTCAAAGAACAACGGTGAACCATTTCATCAATACTGAAGCTGGTGAAAAAAAGTAACCTTCCTTTTACACAATACGAGGGTGGCACTTGCAGAAAACACACAGGTTAAAAGGTTTGCATATAAGGCTTCTTTTTTCTTATCAAAAACACCTTATAAAGGCTTTGTCCTTCTTTTCTTTTTTTTTGCCCCTCCCCAAACAACAACATCTGTCCATAAAACTGTATTTTCCCTTAAAATGAAGGTTTCTTAAAAAAAAAAAAAAAAAGAAGAAGAAGAAGAAAAACAAAAAGGAAAAAAGCTCCTTCACACAGTCTTTGAATTTAAATTCCTTCATTTGATTCGAGAGGCCTAAAACAGTGTGGCTGGAGATGAAAACTAAAGACGACACCGTAGGTAGGTTGGTGATAACAAAGGTAATACCGAAGGACTGTAGTAGTGCAGGTACTACTGCTCTTTTTCCAACACTGTATAAATATATACATAGGCAATACTTTTTATTATTTTTGTTCATGATTATAGAAGCGGAGTGCAATTTGTACAAGTCACTAGTTGTGCTATAAATACTATGGAACACAGGGGTTTTTATTTGAGGAGGTTAGCACCACACATATTTTTAGGCCTTAGTACTGTACATTTTTTGAAATGTATTCATTTATTCATTGTTCGGTTTGCATAATGCAGCTTATTTCACAAACCCAAGCCTCCCCTTCCCCTTCAATGCCTCCTCCTCCTCCTCCGGATTGATTTTTGAGTCCACGCCGAGGAGTCCGTCAAGCTTCCCGGAAGCTTCAGGCACGTGCACGTACAGCTTAAAACACGGCGTTTTCAAACCGAGCAGGTAAGAATACTTGAACCGAAAAGAGAGAAACTTAAAAACTTTTTTGTTTCTTTTTTTTTTTTGTTGTTGTTTTTTTAAATCTTAAAGATGGGAAGCTTCTGAAGTGTCGCCGCCGATTACACACCATCCTCCATCGCGTCCTCGTGATCCGATTTGGTTTCCGTTTTGCCGTCCAGCGAGCTATCGTCCATCGAGTGCTCTCCGTTTTCCTCCTCGTCCCTCAACGTGTCCGGGTCCGTGTCCATGCTCTTGCTCTCCTCCTCCTCCTCCTCAAACTCGTCATCCCTCCGTCCGATCTTTGCGTACGTTCCGTCCACTTCCTTTCGCCCTCCCTCTCTGATCCCTCCGTTTACCACGTCGTGCCTCAGGATGGCCTCACGCTCCGCCAGCTCTGGGTAACCCTGAGGAGTCATGCCCTGCAAGTACGCCCTGCTCATGAGCAGCTCAGTGGGCTCCAGGTGGCCCTTCTCGCGGGCCTCCCTCTCGGCGGCCTCCCGCTCCTCGGCCTCCCGCTTGCAGTAGGAGTAGCGGTGATTCATGTGCTGCGAGTAGGAGCCCGAGTGCGAGAACCTCTTCCCGCACTTGTCGCACTGGTAAGGCTTCTCCCCCGAGTGCAGTCTAGAGTGTTCGATGAGATGGTGTTTGTGTTTGAAGGCTTTCTTGCAGATCTGGCACTGGTGTGGCCTCTTGCCTGCGGAGACACAAAGAACAGAAGAAAAAAACGGGGGGACGTGAGAGTCGGCCTGCCTCGCGCGTCCTACAGACACAGCAAATCACACACAAGTCAGAATCAAAGCAAAATGTCGAGGAATAACTCTGATGAATTGGATGGCATGGAGTAAAAATGACATCACGGAGCATTAAATCCAACTTACGACTTTGGGCTATTTGTTTATTCAAATTGGGAGCACGATGAGAAAAGTGTGCTCGCATTCACGGGCCTACATTATGGAAATTCCCCTCCCGCGGTTGAAGCATGGAGAAACTCAACCGCAACTACTTATTTTAGGCCCTGCGTGCCACACTGATGAATGCAACATAAATAAACTACTGCAAAGCAAACAAACAGAGAAGGCGACAAAGGGGTAAACAAACCCGAGATGGGGCTATGGGGTGGAGGAGGCTCCGAGGGGTAACCCTGCTCATCTCCGATTGCAATTCGAGTTCATGTTGAGGCCTGACCCTATATTAGGTTTTGGGCTGGAGCTCCTTGCCTACCAAATATGACGGCACGGTTCAGATGCCAAGGCAGAAATGAGAAACTCGAGCCGGCTGGAAGTGCGGGGTCAGATAGCTTTATGACACAAGGCCATAAACTCTATGGTTAAATGGCACTTTTTCTTACACTTCTTCACCTAAAAAATACCTGAATTCTTCTTGAGTAGCTACAAAGAAGCCTCTAATTTTGGCACTTCCCGCACTGCTGCTCACCATGTGTGGAAATATGGTTTCCTGCCTCGCACAAATCACAACTCCCCCCTCTGACAGCTCTGAAACTGCACTCCAGGTTTAACATCTGGCTCGATATTGTTAAAAACACACAGCGACGCATCAGGACTAGAGATAACGTCCCCCCAATTTTTTTTCTTTTGAATAAAAAGGAGTTCTGATGGTGCACCCCCCCCCCATTTCCTTTTATGTCGGACCAGATAACACGAAGGCTGTATAAAGCACAGAGCGCTCCTCTACAGATAGTGGATAAAATAAATGATGCAACTTAGTGAAAGAGGATCTCTGTACAATAACTATAATGAAAAACTTGTTATCAGTGCTCTGAAGCTTCTAAGCGCTACTCTGCTGATGTGATCTATCGCCAATAACGCAGCCGATAAAGGCATTACGGGGCCCTTTTGCTGGCTTTACATATCTAGGTGAATTGATGTGTGTCTTTTAAGATAGGAAAGTGGCTCATACAGGAGGATATGATTGGAAAATAAACAGTACAATCCTTCCTACACCTGCGTTAATTACAGAAAGGAACACACAAACTCTTTACTCATTCGCTGGATCTCAACCCTGTCAATGAAGAAGCAAGTTAGGTGTTGTTTACATATACAACTTAAGGGTCAAACAGAGAAGGAAAGAAGGAGGGAAAAGGGGGTAACATAAAAAAATATATATATATATATATTAAAATATATTCATACTGATAAGATTTGGCAACACAAACATTTAAAACATAAAAAAAGCATGGGGTTTAAAATAAGGGTCTAGAACAGTATATACCTGTGTGTTCATATTTGTGTCTTAGAAGGGAACTGCTCTTCTGGAATGTTTTGTCGCACAAGTCACACGCGTACATACCACTTTCGGTCTTCTTAATCTTCTTCCGCGACAGACAGGAGTCGGGGTCTGTCATGTCGTCCAGCCCTGACATGTAATCTGGTGTACCGTCGAGCAGGTCCCCCTTAAAAAAAAAAATACAAACAAAAAAAAGAGAGAAAAAGGACAAAATAAAAATGAATTTGGTGTGATGAAGAGACAGCATATATTCCTTTAAAATAAGAAATCAATTTTTTGGAAAATTTTTAGCTTTTTATTTGTTATTGACATTATTTTCCGTAAATCTCCTTACATTTTTAGCTATGTTGAATGGCATAACTAAACTACGCCTATAACTTATCATAAAAATACCAAACTTTGATGAAATATAAAGTATTGAAGTGTGATAAATTAAGTTTGTTTAGCAAACATGTTTCTTCAGTTGGAATTGCAGTTTTTCATCAATTTAAGTTGCTGACATTCTACATGTAATTCCTTTAAATTTTTAGTTAAATTAGCTTTTAAATGAGTTTACATTCTTAATATGACTTCAAGATAAATTCATTTATAGTTATGTTGATCCATCAGGCACATATGTTAACTTGCTAATCGCTAAGCTAACTGTAACTTGAAGTGAAACCACAAATGCCGAATGTTGCTCCAAGACCATGCATTTTAAAGTTTAAAAAAGTGTGTTAAACTACATTTATTTAGCTAACACATACAATAAACATGGCTTAAGTGGTTGGCATTGCAGATTTTAACCCATTTATGAGAAGTTTTAGCTTAAGCTAGACATTATTGCTAATCCAGTGGCTGTGTTTTTAGTTGAACATTAAGTTTATTTTGACCAGAAAGCTATAAAATCTATAAGCACTTAAATTATTTTAAAAAGCGGTGTCTGTTTTTTAAATGTGAAAAAAGTAAATTAGTGTTTGTTTACTTTTTTTATAATGCATGTGTTACTAGTGCTAAAGTTTTTGCATTTTTGTTTTCCCAATAAATTGACCTTGGTTGAAAATTTTTGAAAAAGAAGAAGCCTGTGTAGAACTACTAATTTGACAGAAAGTTCGCGTAAAAAGTGAAGCTCAAGAAGTTTTAGATGTAATTTGTAGTTCTATTTAGATTTAAGCTATGAAACATATTGATATGACTTTATTAAAAAGTTCATACAAAGTTGAACAAGAAAAGAGGATAAGCTAATTGCTAATCTAACTGCTAGCTGCTGGTTAGCCTGTCAGTTTGTTTTAAAGATGTGTTGAGTAGTGCTTTAAACAGTTTTTAGTTTAATTTACCTTGGTGAAAAAACTAATGTTTATAGCTGACATAATCCTGAATAAGATTTTCTTACACTGAGTTTAAGCTATAATCTTTTTATAAGACATGAATCTAAAGTTACCTTTAGCATAGTCAAAGATGAATATGCTCACGTGCTAATTTAAATTAACTGCTAATTTGAGGGAAGTCTAGAAGTCCAGAATTATTTTAGAGGTGAATATCCACTTTCCAATAATAGCTGTTGAATAATAATAAAAAATATCTAGTCTGATGCCATTTGTACATACAAAAAGCATTAAACCAAAGTGTTCCTCCCAAACAATCACACAACGCTACATGTTCTCATGCATTTTTGATTAGCAGCACATACCGGCATTTATTTCTTATAAAACTTCCAGCTCTGCAGTAATATCGCCCATCTATAACTGACAGGCTCCTCATTATGAAACACAGCCATAATGGTGTATTCAGTGTGGTCTAATTTTGTACACGAGCGTTAATTCTGCACATTCCTTTAAAATTCTCTTTTATGATGAAGATTAGTCTTAAATATGAATTGATGGAGAACAATATTACAACATTAGGGGAGGCACAGTGAGCCATTCTTGACATTGCAAACTCATATAATGATTAAAATCAGAAGGTGCACCTTAATGGCCAATATTGAGCTACCAAAGCTTTTTTAATGAATATGTGTGTGATAATGTGAGGACAGTGCTGCACTGTGTTTTAAGAAGGGACCACTATCACTCTGCAATCAATTTGAACTAAACGCCTGTAGCTGTATTTTTAAAATCTAATTTAATAACTTAGAATAGGAAACATTATTAATACTTTTTTTCATCAAAATGGTTCCCTCTATGTTAAACAGCCTTCAGCATTCACTGGTAATGAACATGGAGACTGTGCATTATTAATCCACGTGTAGAAGCTCATTTTGGCTTTGGCTCTCTTTAAAATGCAGCAAAGTTGCAATGGGAAATTTCAGAGAAGTGCACAGCTCCGGGGCTCACCTTTGTCATTTTTACAAAGGCCTTTCACCCATATTTAATAACAAAGTATGTGAGTTCAGGCCAGCTCTGGAGGACGGCTGGAGTCGGGAGCATTAATGTACTCCAGCGGGTAAAATTTACAGTGCAGAGTGGTAACAATTAGAGCTTTAACGAGATTAAATTTTAGGGCCAATATGGGTCCTGTCATATATTTGAACCTGATGCTGTTTGATATTTTGTGCCAGTGTTTTTTTGAGGGTAAAAATTAAAACACCACTAACATTCATAAATCTGCAAATGAAACTCTGGTAGAAGGGCTGGAGGCTCATTAAGGCAGGATGAGATAATCCAGTTAAAATGAAGTCAAGGAAGCAGGAGCATTTTTTTTTTTTTTTTTAATCACTGAATGATATTATTGCTAAAACAGCTGAACACAAGCTGCACAGGCCTTCCTTTTCTTCCACTAATGACGCCTCACTTTTTCCACCCCGGGGTTGTGTCACAGCTGTTTATCTCCATCGCCTCTGCCAGTTCAGTCTACCTCAGGTGAGCGTTTCACTCTCCTGACTCCTGAGTGGTTTTTTTAATTAGTACAGAAATGAGTTCAGATCGTTTTAGAGTATCGGAGTGAGCCTGGGGCTTTCACAAAACCACAGGTGGCTTATTTACCTGGAAACCTGGTTTCCGCTGGTACTTTCTCCTCTGCTGCATCTCGGCAAAGGTAGCTGCCCCTGCTGCATAAGTGTAGGCCATGTGTGGTAGGAAGCCCATTTGATCCATGCCCGGATAGGGCCTAAGACCCGGTATGCTGGCCTGCATCGGGGGCATGAATGTGGCGGGTGGGAAAGCGCTCTGAGGTGGAAGTGACGTGTACAAGGGTTTGGCCGCAAATGGGTTAATGCCGAAGATGGGGCTAGTGCTTTTTTCTAAGTTTCCATTGTTGGTAGAGCCTGAGAAATCCTTTTTGAGATAGGCCAAGTTCAAAGGCTCTTCGAAGTGCTCTCGGGGAGAAGGGATGCTGTTATGGTCAATGGTAATGCTGTTGACTTTAGGTCTGCTTTTGACAGTCAGTGCATGCTTGGGTTCCTTCATGAGTCTCGGCAGAGACAGGTCCAGCGGCTCAGCCTGCAGGTCTTCTGAAGTCAAGCTGTTTGGAGTGTAGGAGCTGCTGTGAGAGTTTTTGGAAGAAGTGGAGGACAGATTTAGCGGGGAGGGGGTGTTGCTGCGGGAGTGGTCCAACTTTTCACCTGTGGGTTTGGCGTGGTTGCCGCTGAACTGGTGGTTTTTCAAATGTCTGAGCGAGTTGTCACAGTTGTTCACGTTGTTATGGAGCTCTGCTATGGAGGGGGATGTGATGCGGTCAGTAGGTTTGATTAGAGACAGTGGCGACCTAGCTGCCAAAGAGTCTTTTGGTGGAGTGTGGTGGTTATTTGTTCCGACAACCATATCCGTGTTGTTCCTGTGCTCTAGTGGTGGGGTCCTGTTAGTGCTGTACTCGTACATCTTTCGCTGCTCAAACCAATCCTTAACAAATTCCTGAGGAAGGCCGACCGCTATGGAAATCTTGAGCAGCTCCTCCGAGTTGGGATCCATGTTCATGGCAGAGTATGCCTTCAACACAGACATGTGGTCCCTGTAAGGGTTAAGAGGCCCAGTGAGTACCTTGTCAGACAACACAGAGGAGGGTAAGTGAGTGTTCTTCTCCATGAATATCCCTGGTTTGTTGGGCATCAAATTCTCACTGGGCTGCAGCACAGCTTTGATCTCCTCATTCATTTTACACAGGTAGCGTTCATGCTGATGCAAAGGTATTGGCCCAGGGAAGGTTTCTTTGCAATATTGGCAAGCGTAAGGTGTAAACATGTTTTCCTGCACCTTCTCATCCACACTTCCTTCAAGCATGTGGTTCGGTTTCTCTCGTTTGATATTGCTAATCTGTCTCTTTGAGTCTGTAGTCAAGCTCTGGAGGCAGGCTTTGGCTTCGTTCACTTTTTCTAACGTGTAGTCGATGATGCTTTTGGTGGCGCCGTTGTGATTGACAAGTGGAAGACCGACCTGAGGGCCCCCTGACGATGTCAGTGCCTGTTTCTGCTCTTCTATCTGGGATCCCAGCTCCTTCATGTGGGCCTTGAGCTTGGAGAGCTCTTCCGGCTTGCAGTCCATTTTCTGCCTGCACACAGTGTTGTCCACGATCTGGAGAACTTTCTGCACCTCGCTGAGGTTATTCCCCAAAGGACCTGGGTAGCTCAGGAGCTGCGACTCAAGTCCGGCCATTCCAAGATGCTGCAAAGGGCTGTGGGCCGTTGAGTGGACTCCCAGTGGGCTGTTTCCTCCCACTCCTCCATTCATGAACGGCCCAGGAGCGCCAAAACCATGAGAAGCCATCATCAGTTTGTAGTCAAAGTCGAGCGGCTCCGTCTTAATGTTCAGGTGGTTGTTGTGCTCGGCAAGGCTGAGTGGCTTGCCGTTCTCGAGCTTCTGCCGCAGCTGGGTGATGGCGCTGTTGGTGGGGGAGGCAGAGGCCGAGGTGGGGGAGGAGCCTGTCTTCATGTTGCTGCGCATCCTGCCATTGACAGCAATCAGGCCAATGCACTTTTTGCTGCTTATGTGGGAACTGTAGGAGCCCGAGTGGGAGAAGCGCTTCTTGCAGTTGGGGCACTCGTAAGGTTTTTCACCTGAAACCAGAAAAATATGGATAGTTAAAGAAGACTATTAGTCTGAAATTAGTGGTTTATTTATTTATTGAGGCAGAGAAATGCACTAGAGCAAGCTTTTAGATAGAGATGCACCGACTGATCAGCCTCAGTTGCCAGTCTGCTGCAGCCTGATGTTCACCTCTCCAGAAATATAACTTCATTTAACTTCATCCAAAGCTCTGCAAACATGCTATATTGATATGCGCAAAAATATGCAACATGCACTAGAGCCGGTAATCTGCCAGTATAGTATCTGCACTTTCCTGATTTTCTGCCAAACGGAGTCAGTTTACAGATCTTCACTCTGTTTTGCATTGCCACATTTTCAGTTTAAGTAACCATTCTTCAACATTTATTAGTTCCAAGTCTGGCGCGATCTGCTCAGCTCGGTCAGCACTGACACCAAACAGAAATGCATGGAAACCCCACTGTTGTGTTATAGAGGATTAAAACATATTAGAAAAACTGGGATGGACTGAAAATTATTTTCCTTTGATTTTATTTGTAGAAAGAAAGCTCTTGTCCAGTAAAGTGTGTGTGTGTGTGTGTGGGGGGGTATCTTTTTGAGCCTATAGTCAAGTTTTCATTGAGTAAAGTTGCAAAAATAATTATTACGCTGAGAAAAAAACGCACTCGGTGCCTCTCTAATTTTATTGTAAGAATGAATGTAATAATATAAAATAAGCTCAGTAATAAGTTTACCCTGGTTTGGTTAAGGATATGACATGTTTATTAGCAGAATAACACCTCTATAGTACATGAAACAAGTTTGGAAGCAAGTTTTAATGTAAATATGTGGCAAAATATTGTTGGCGTGTTTACCTCTTTACCCCATTTAGTTTGTATGAGGCCAATCAATGGACAGTTTTCACGACAAATAAACTGATGAATTCAATTCAATTTAAAAGCTTCACACACATTTCTAAGCAAATTTTGCACTTGGCAGCTGGAATGCTTTTTAACCCAGAGGCCTTTAGTGTCCATTAACATCAGACGAGTGTCCAAAATAAACCAAAAAGGAATTTCCGTGGATCCTTAAATCACCGTTATGGATATTCAAAGAGCAGGGCAGCGCTCCCTCCTGCGACTCACCGCTATGAATCCGGAGGTGTTCCTTCAGATGGTGCTTGTATTTGAAGGCCTTGCCACACTCGGTGCATTTGAACTTGCGGTTGCCGGCCGCTTGGTTGAGCAGTTGGTGCTGCGAGAGAGAAAAGAGAGAGAGATTTAAAATAATAATTTTAAAAAAAAAGTACAAACATGGAGGGGGTAAGAGTTCAGTTCACACTACAAGCCAAATGGCTCCTGCCGCAAACGAAGCGTCTTGGCTTTCTACTCCCACCTCCGTTGAGCAACTACAGGCAGCGGCGGCGATAACAGAGAGAATCACATACCTTTTAATTTCCTGGCTCCTCAGCCAAAGGAGGCCTGCCTTTAGAATTTGGCAGCCCAGAAAATAGAATAAATGAAAAGAGTCTTTTTTTAGAGTGTTTCTCCTTCATTAGAGCCGCCGATCTGATCTACTTTTCATTAATTTGGGGCCTAATCAGTCCAAAATGTATTCAGAATTATCTGTGAGCTCTCTCTCACCCAGCATACCTGTATTCACACCATCTGAATTACACTTTTTTTCCCTCTCTCTCTCCTCCTGCAAATGTGTTACAGTAATTAGGTCTTTTTCCAAAACCTCAAATGTCTCTTTAATAATCTTAGGATACAGAAGTGAACACATGGGCCCGGCCTTGATTCGCTGTTCAAAAAGGTAAACATCAGTTGCAATCCATCAAATTTGCAATTCAAACACAGCCTTCCTCTCTCTAAAAAAAAAAGAAAAAAAAAAAAGAAAGGAAAAATCAAAATGTAATACCCAGCGACAGCAACATGAGCACTGGGTGTGTAAACCTGGCTCATCGCTCACAAAACAATTAATTCCAAGTGGGAGGTAGGGATGTTAAATGGTTAGTAAATATAAAACAAAAAGCCAGAGAGTGAGAGAGACACATTTTCTCTGAGCTCGCTGGGGGGAAAAGCAGAGCGACTCCCTCCTCCCAGTCTCAGCCTTGACAAATGCTGGGGTGTGTGCTGACTCTACCCACATTCCTGGGGAGACAGATGGTGGCGCGCAGGACACTGGGAGGACTGGGAGGAATTGTTCAAACAGCCCCAACCTTCAAAGATCAAGCGGGGAGAGTCGAGGCCCCGCCAAGCGCCGGAGAGGGACCCCACCGCTCGTATGTTGCTGAGTTGCATAAACAAACAGCAACAGCTGCTTCGCTACCTCCGCCCCCACCTCCATCACCACCATCACCACCTTCCTCTTGCATCCCCCCCCCACCCGCCCTTCCCTCCCGAGGACCCCTACCCGGTAAAGTTTAGTCTCGCCACCACTGCTAATAAGACACAATTGCTCCACGCTCTTAATTGTGAATGGCACTGGCAAAACGCTCCGTCTCTCCTTCATGGCTTGTTGTGTGTGTGAACACCACCACTGCTGTTTGTGGGCGGGGGCCCGACTGGATTGGACTGGATGTTTGCATATGTATAACCTCTAATTAGTCATATTTCAGCTAATTGCTTAAGAGGAGGAGGAGTATTAACGCTTGTAAACATAGAAGACAGAACGGCGCAGCACAATGTTCACCTATCAGAACATTACTCTTTATGTTAATCTGACTGCGGCTTGGCTTGTTGTTAATTGCCAAATGTACATCTAATGTAAGCAAACAGTAGATTTTGTGGGTCTCGATAATTAGAGGAAAGGCAAAAACGAGAGCGCCACCTAGAGAAAGAAATCAAAATGAGTAAGACGTCACCTCCATCTCATCTGGTGGATTACCACTTAAACAATCCAGCTCATTTACAAATCAAGATAACCGGCTTTGTAGAAGGAGCCACGGTGCTTGAATAGGAGTCTTTGGCCATTGACTGGACTCCGGAGGGGAGCAGCAACAGCATTGTAATATGAGGACTGGGACGGCGGCTCAGTCGGCCGGCCCATCTGCTCACGTTTACACCCAGCTGGTAGATCAGGTGAAAGTGCTGGCTGCTGACATCTGATCAAATCAGCCACAGTCTGAGCCTGTCATCCTCGCTTCAGAGAGCACAACACAACACCCACGACCTGGGACTGAACACCGCAAAGCATCAGAGTACATGATATCATCTGTTATTGGCTGAACGGCTCAGTTCTTTTTTTATAACTCTACTTGCATTACAAGGTTTTTCTAGCAGAGGAGGTCCAAGAGAAAATTGGATACCAAGAAGTGACAGATTATTTTTCTCCAAAACGGGGCCAACCCATTTGTGCTGTAGTTTTTCTGTATGAATAAGGATAAAACTTTATCATAACCACTGTTAATAAACAGTAAAGGGACAGTTAATTAATTTTTGTACGAAAGGTCAGTGGGAGGAGCGGGACCACTTTAGTTTTGATTTTTCAAACACTTTGGCTGTGTTTCAGGCCCTATGTTATTTATTATTATTAGTATTATTTGCCTATTTATTATTGTTATCAGCCAGTAATAACATGTATAACTAAAATACTAATGCCAAGCATCTAATTTAAGTGTCAAACTTTAGTTGATAGTTTTTCTACTTTTAACAAACCACGAAATTATATTATTATTTGCTAATTGGTTAATAGTTCTTTTTTTATGTTCATTATGTGGTTGACTACTATAAAGTTGTAATACTTGTTTATGAGCGGAGAGGTGTGGTAGCGGTTTGGTTCCTGTCGCCTTATTGTTTCACTTGTTGTTTGGTTGCGGTTAGGCACCAAAACTACGTGGTTAGCTGTAAAGAAAGGGTTGTGGTCCAGGTTAAAATTACGGGTGAAATCCATCTCACTATTCTTGCAACTCATATGTGATGTATACCCCTCTATATGAGGACAGGTTCACTGAGCAGTAAAGAAAACTTTATTAGAAAATGGCAATAATATTTACTGATTATTAACAGCTCATTATATAAAAGGTCGTGTCATCAGAAGGTATCTTTTACAATATTGTATATGATTAATAAATAAACATAAATTATTATAACTTAGCTAATGTTTTCAGGATTTTTGAGTGGAATATTTCTCTCTCTTTTTTTTAATGGCTGTGGCAAAGAAATGAGCTTTGTTCTGTTGGAAGGCTCTTCCTGAGAAAAAGTAGTTCCTTCTCCCCACTTTCGCCAAGCGATTGCTCATATGGGATCAATTGCTGGCTTCTCGCTCTAATATTGCATTCTTTACCTCATAATGCATCTTTCTTTGAAATGACTGTTGAATGGCGCTGTTTAAATAAAGCTGGCATGGCTCAGTAAGTGGATTCTTTAAATTTAGAGATTAAGTCTTTAATAAAACTGGAATTCTTCAATTATAATTATCCTTCCAAGCAAAAACACCAACTCCATCTACTTTGAAATTTACTGCTCCAATTTTAGCATGCCGGGAACTTATAATTATCCCCAAATGTGTAATGTTTTTTTTTTGTTTTTTTTGCCACAGTCTATCCCACTGCACATCTCCAACTTAAAGCTGACAAGCGAGTTAAACACCCATAACTGCTGAATGCATTTTCACCTCGCAGGACTTTAAGGTGATTCATGCTAACTGCCAGCGGATTCACATTATATTTCAGATGTATAGGATATAAATCGCAAGAGAAAACTCAAGTATACACAGATGTTTATGCAGTGCATGAAATTAGAAGTGGAGGGAGGGGGTGGAGTTTGATGGAGTGCTACGACTGCGGGCTGCACCAGAAGAACATTAAAGGCCAGGAGTGAAGTGAAGTTAAGGAGCTGATAAAAATTTCCAAATTGGAAATTAACACAATCATTCGATCGTGAACACGAGACTGGAAAATCATATCAGGGAGGGCCATCAAAAAACCATTTAGGGCCTCAATTAAAGTTATTACCATTAAAGGATCTGCATCTTCAAAATGCCATGAAAAATTAATAATGATTGCCAATCAGAAAAAATGATCTCCCTTCTCTGAGGGATCGGCGCACATTAGAAATGAAATGAAACAGGGGACAGGCAGAGGAGGAGGGGAAAAACAGGCAAGAAGGGGATGGGATGAGGAAGGAGAAAAAAAAAAGAAAATGCCCCTCACCTGATCCCTCGCAGGCTTGTGTGTGGCCATATGCCGCTCAAGCTGAGTGCGGTAAGCAAACGTGTAGTTGCACAGGGGGCAGGCGAAGTTCTCCTCGTTCTTCTCATGGCGGTACTTGATGTGCTCCTTCAGCGATGTCAAACGCTTGTAGCCCCGGTCGCAGTAGGGGCAGGTCAACAGTTGGGCGAAGGCATCTGGCGTTCCAGGTGGCAGGTCTGCACAGGAGACAGCGGGGAGGAGGGGGAGGAGGAAGGGGAAGGGGAAGCGGGCCAAAAGGTCAGCGAATCAATGGCAGCTAACGGGCGGGCTGCCCAGAGTGGTATGGGAGTTATCTCTGCAATCTGCTCCACATGAGAGCCACAGTGTCAGGCTGGCATCCGCTGCACTACGACCTCCTCCCGACTCAGACACAGTACTCCCACTCGTTCTCACTTTCCTCCACATAGTTGCAAACATGCACATGATACTGTATGTACACACTATTCCCCAGACCGTCCTAATTTCTTTAAACAGCCCTCACTTTCTAAGCCTAGTAACCCCGCCGCCCGCCCCTCCTCAAACTGGCACGTTCATCGTGTCTGCAGCATGAATCACGAACCCGTTCAAATTCAACCCCCCCTCTCCAATTCTTTCCCTCCGGGGAGCTTCAGAGGTGTGCTATCTGATTTCAAGCCACTGCCCAGCTGTTGCCTAAGACTGTAGGTAAACACCCAGGCATCCGACGAATCTGTGGGACCAACAGCTGCCCGGTCCTGTCAGCGAGAAGACTCCTTTTCTTTTTTCCTTTCTCTTTTTTTTTTTGTTTAACATTTGCTGGGACATTAGCTGAGCAAGCACGCTCAGATTCTCCAGGAGTTATGCTACAAGAGCAGGCCGCGTGTAAAGCTGGACAGCTTTTAAAATGCTCAGCAGAGGACCTAATAGGACACATTTTTAAACACCTTGATTTAAAAAATGTTTTAAGGCTCTAAAGCGAGACCTTCTGGGTCGGATTGCTTCTTAAAGTTTAAACATTATTCTGGATGTTTTTCTGCAGACGTCTTCACCTCCTAACATCCACCAGGCCACTGGGAACATATCTGGAGTTAAGAGCAGGGTTTGGGTTAGGTTTTGCCTACTTGGAGAGCCTTGAACTGAAAACCTATGATGCCAAAACAAATGCATGCGGCTTAATTTGAAAGGTATCATCTTCTACTTTCTGAAAATACGCCTGTTTAGCTCTGTGAGGTCTAACCCTAACCCTGCCTGTGTTTCGGAGAAAAGGAAAAAGGACTTTTCTGGAGAAAAAAGAAAAAAAGGTTTTGATGCTTGTCAGTAAGAGTGAATATATATTTTTTAATCTTAGAAAACTCAGAAGAACAATTACAAAATTAAAATGATAAATTCTGATTGCAGGGGGTCAGGATTAGGGTCATTGCCGATGACGACTCAGTCCACACTTTGTTTACACATGTGCCTAAAAATAATAATGACCCTGACTCTAGATGGGCTGCTGATGAACTAGTGGCCACATAGAGGTTAAAGCCACCTTCAGTTCTTTCTTAGCACAGGAAACAATAGATATATTATCAAAATTAGGACTTGAATTAGCAACATTTCCCAATTATTCTAATTTTGTTTGTGATAAACTTTACCACAAATGCATTTATAGCTGCTCTGGTCTTACATCTTATCTTGTTTCCTTCCTGTCACCCTAAGCTTTCACCTCTGACCCCTCCCACCAACCACTGGACAGGATCCATACCGTTCTCCTCTGGTCCAGTGGCCTCCGGTGTGCCCAGGCGGGACAGCTCCTCCGGGGCCTCCGGGTATATGATGGCAGTGTCGCCTCGCTGCAGGTACTCGGCGATGCTCACCACGTGGCTGTCGCTGTCGTCCAGCTTCCGCTTGGCAAAGAAGTCCTCCAACTCTGAAGTGCAATCGACGCTCTTGACTGAAGAGACAGAGAGGAAGAGAGAGATGGTGAAGGAGGAGACTGAGGAGAGGAAAGGGGGTGGGTGGGGTGGAGGAATAAATTGGATTCCCTTCGTCCTCAGAGAAATGTCTTACAGGAGGATATTGGGAACATCTTGGTGGAAATGCAATGAGGATAGCCACCCTAAAACATTAGAGCCATGCTTTGGAGAGAATGCATCTAAATTACTGGGCTTGCTTGTCACGCCATGTCAGCTAAAAGAAGAATCGTAACTTAATCCGGCCAAAAGTCGGGAGATAAACGTGCTACTATGAGCTGTAAAAAAAAAAAAAAAAAACTTCAGTGACCTAATTTACGAAAAAAAAAAAAAAAGACCCTCATATACATACATATACAGACAAGCCTGGCTTAATCAGCAACAGAGCCACGTTTCTCCATATCGACTTTCACATATAAGGTCAATCAAGAGGCTGTGGCTTTTGTTGATTCTGCGTTGAACAGATTACCAGGGCCAAACCACAAAAAAGAGAAGAAAAAAGAGAGTGAGAGAGGGGGAGCATGCTTTGCCATAGCTGAGCCGAATGAATCTTAAGCCAGCCAAAGTGCTGAGGCCACACAATGCGTTTTCTCAAATTATTTCCCAGTCCCTTCTCTTCAGGGAAACTCTTAAGCTGCAACGTGGAGATAGCTGCCTCCGAAAAAACAAACCGGAGCTAAAAGAAATCAGCAGCCTTCATTAGTCAAGGGGAAGGCCGACTGTTCAAAACACAAACATCACACGTATACACACACGCGCACACACACACACACACACACTGTTTACAACCTGAAGAGATCCTGGCGGCTGTTTGGCTATCCAAAAAATGAAGAAAAAAAAACAACCAAGTGACGTCTCATCAGACTTCATCCCCTGTTAATTAGGCTTTTAGACTGCGAGCCAAGGTGAGGTTTAAAGAGCAATTTGTTAGACCGTGATGACTTTGCAGGCCAATTTGCAAAAGGTCAAGGTAGTAGATATTTGGATGTCAAAAATGGCACCGAAATGTCAACAGTGCCAATGGATCGCTTTTGATAACCGTGATAGCATAATTCACAGTGTTCTCATTAGATGATTCTTTGTGGCTTTGGTGGAAGCGCTAAGCTAATTGTGATGATTGACTGATGATTGACTGGGTGCGGCTCAGTGCAATCAGTTCCTGGACTTTAAACTGAAAAGCTTCAGGGCGATGAAATATGGTTTGTTTTTACATTCAGCTGATGCAAGCGACAGAGCTTCTATCATCCAGAATAATAAAATGAGGACATATTCTGGATGAAAAACGTAAACGTAAAGTGTTTCTTTAAGGAGGAGCGACCAGCTTTCGTTCCAACAGAGGAGGAAATCACCTGGATCAAAGTGTGCTTTGGCACCAGGGACGTGATCATACTGCTCATGTCTTTAAATGGAATCACATGTGATCTAGTGGCGGGGAGCTTCCACAGTTTTGCCACAATATTGTTTCCAAAAGTCCTTTAAATGGAAAACATTTGCTGGGCTCGAATTTTCAGAACATGAAGAGAGGGAGAGGAGAAAAGAAAACGAGGAGGAAAACACCAGCAGAAAGTAATAGTAATTAAAGCTGAAGGGAGAATTTTGATGCAGGGCTTCGTGGCGTTCTGTGGGGCGAGTTTGGTTTACCATAACAGCATCCGAGGCCAATTGTCAGGGTGGCCAGGATGATATCATGGAAGGGAGGGTATGTGGTGACAAATCAGCTCTGGTGGCTTAATGAAAAATGGCAGATAGGGTTCAGGCTCCACCAGAAGAAACACTTAGCTAACTGGGAAGGCTGAAAGTAGCATGTGTAATCAATGGTTATTAAAATCAGAATCACTTTAGCTGCCTATAAACATACACAGGATTGCCTCAGTGATCACTGAGTCAGCAGAGGAAGATTTTCCTTTTAATTACAGCGCACAGTGTGCGGATATGTTTGCTTTGTTCTGTTCAGGAACTCCTCCAGGAGCTACAAAAAGCTCAAAAGGCCTACACTAACTATCCACCAGGCCACTAGCAACCGTTTAGGGTTAAAGTTTGATTTTTGTTTGATCTACATGTTAATTAGACAAATTTTCAGAAATTAGAAACCCTAAATCTAACCCTAGATCAGTCGCCAGTGACTTGGCGGATCTTAAGAGGATCAGGTCCTGTGGTTTAGTGGTTATATATAACACTTCTCTTACAACCAGAATAAGTTTACTTTGAACCCAGTTTTAACCTGGAATTGGTCATTTTGATCAATGCAGTTAACCTGACATTCTCCAACAGGCCATCAACAAACCATTTAGAGTTAAGATTAGAAACTAGAACATGCTACCCTTCAAATTAATCAAATCTTTCGCATATATTTTAATATCATTCTTCTCTTTTAAGATTATGCAAGTAGGTATCCAAGACAGGTAGGAATCCCTTCAGAGGGCTGAATGTTACCCCAGCCCTAACCCCAAACTAGCTGCAGTCGACCTAATGGTGGTTGGAGAGGATCTTCAGTTCTCTTCAGTTCACTAAAGCCTTTTTAACCTTTGGTCACCAGTAAATCATCTATGTAAGACTGAGGGTTTGGTTCTGTTTTAGCCACATGCTTGGTGAATTTTAAGAGGTTCAAGTTCTTCACAACTAGGTTTGGTTGAGTTTGAACCCCGTTTTGACTGTGAAATTGTCATGTTGACCAGTTCTCTTTCAGTTTGATGAACTCGCAACATCCACCAAACTGCTTTGGACCTGGATTAGAAACTGTAATGTTACCTTTCCAATCAGGCAGCATCTCACAGGCATTTTGGCCTCACAGTTCTTCTGTTGTAAGCTTTTCCAATTGGGTATCCAAATCAGGTAAAAGCCTAATTTGGAAACCCTACCCCTTAGCAAGCTGCAATCGTTATAGTGGGGGTAATTTATCTGGACACACTAAAGACTTTCTAACCTCTTAACATGACCTTTTGGATGTTAAGAAGGTGAAAAGTAGTCAGAGAATGAAAACTATAATATCCAATACTTGATGGTTGAGTACCCCAACCCTATATTTTGGAGGGCAAGCAAAGGGCTTTCATTTGTATGTTTATTTTTTTCCCTTGGAACTGGGTTAGAGTACTACTAATCAATAATAATTTAGACATTAACAAATTGAAGGCCAACAAAGCAATGTTTTATTTGATCATGTAAGGCACCAGACAAGTACGGCTGAACATGAAAGGTTTCACACACATGCAGTAGATATCTTAACTCACCTGTACCGTTTCCAACTGTCTGCAAAGTGGTATCAGGCCCCAGGGTGTCAAAATCATCTTTTATTTCATCTGCACAGAAACAGAGAAGAAGAAAAGGTGGAAAAGGGAGGGTGAGTGCCTCGATGTACCATGCACAACGACAAACGCTGACAATGAGGCCTTTAAGAAGAATGTATGGAGAAACCAATAAAGGCACTGCTGTGCATCGCAGTGCACCGCGGCTTTGTTCGGCATGCTTAATGAATGCTATCATCTGAGCCAGACAGTGACTTATTTACCTTTAACATGACAACAAGCGGCGGGGGAGGCGAAGGAAGCTTCAATCGCCAAACAGAGCGATTAAATATAACGCGGAACACATCCACCTGAGCAATCATAGAGCTCCAGCCAACACGCAGGCTGAGCTTATTACTCCCCGGCTGTGACGCCGCTGCAATCCGCCGCATGCAGGATCACGCTTGTTTTTTATCATATGTCATTTGGTGGACGCTTTTATCCAAAGCAGCTTGGAGTATTGTGAGCATGCACATTTTTGTGATTCACCGCAAGCCCTGGCAGAGACTTAGTAGTGCCTTGCTCCGAAACTAAAAGGAATACAACCCATAACCACAAATTAAGAGTTTTAGTTGCACAAACATTTCTCCCGGGCAGAAATAACCTCATTGGTTGGGGTAAACCTCAGGTGGGTGGAGTCAAGAAAAAAAAATTAATGTTTTCTGGTGAGCTATAAAGCACGACAATACAGAAAACATGTAAAACAGGAGGAAACTATTATTTCAAAGCCTCACACACAGTACTGAAGGGGAAAGTGCATTTTGAACTACCCTATTTACCACTTTTCCAGGCACTATGGACCTTTGAATATTCTTCCTTCTGCCCCAACCTTTCTGGCTTGAAAGCCTCTTGTAATAGCCTTTCATTTGAAAATTATCAAGCAATTTCTGGATAAATTTCAGACTCTAAGAATCTGTGGCTTTTTTTCTTTTTTGGCTCCACCTACTCAAACCTGACCTCAACTATTCAAATTATTCCTTCATCTCAA
The DNA here is from genome assembly GCA_024447675.2 of Pterophyllum scalare. Classification (NCBI taxonomy): domain Eukaryota; kingdom Metazoa; phylum Chordata; class Actinopteri; order Cichliformes; family Cichlidae; genus Pterophyllum; species Pterophyllum scalare. The sequence goes on along the minus strand of JAMQGT020004273.1, from coordinate 75,977 downwards.
AGAAACCCTGCCTCCGAGAAATGTTGGTTTAAGCAGGACAAGTTCTTACTGCCAATCAGGATAATGGCTCTCGGTCTGCGCAGATATTGTCCTGGCACAGGTGAGGCCGCAGTAAATAAACGGTGGATTGACAGGCTCGTAAACAAACCCTCCACCTACACCTCATGGTCGACAGTAGGACACCGACTTGACAATCAGCTTAAGAAGTCCCTGGTCACTCCTTCCTGCCTCGTCAGTAAAAATTAAATCAAGGTGCTTCCGAGAACATGAAGCCTTTGTCTTAAAATAAAAAAAAAACAAAAGAAAACAAGAAAAGAAAACCTGCATTGTCTTCTTTTCACGCATCTGTTCTTGCTCTGCTGCTCCTGCAAGGACGTTACAAGTGTTGCATTGTAAGGCTTTTTCTTTTCTTTTCTTTTTTTTTCACCAGTTGACAGCAGGATCCGATGTATCAGACTATCCCTTGGCTATTAAACCAGGATGAGCGCCTACATTAGAGCAACCTGGCCGAGATAATACAGGAAAGGTGGTGGGTGTGTTGTTGATAATAATGTTATCCTGCTTACATTACTCTGCACAAAAGCCAGAAGGAAAAAGAGTTTTTATTTGGAGTTGGAAACAATGGGCTCGATCGTTGTGGAATGCTTTCTAAGGCTCGCAATTCAGGGTTTGCTTAAAATTAGAGATTTGGCTTCTGCAGTGAAATGATAAATACCCCTGTCAATGGCTTCAGAGAATAATGACAGACTCTTCTGCAGGGGTATGTCCTAGTTTAACTTTCCCCATGCTGTACATTTGATTGCATGTCTGCCAAAAAGCATCGAAACCACAGTCACACTATGGGAAAATAAATGGGTTTTAAAGAACATAAATTAGAGCTATGACAAAACAAAACAGATACAAAAAAATACCTCTACCACAGATTAAAATATACCCACAAGTATCAGATATCAGAATGTAGAAAAGCTCCCCCCCCTCCGCCCGTGCTTAAAACTCCCTCACATTTCTGTGTCCTCGTAGGCACCATGTTTGCTTTGGGTAATCAAATTTGACTGCATACTTTTAGTCTGACGCAAGGGGATGACCAGTGGGATTTACTGGCCCTTCACTTTCCCCTATTTACCTTGGAGAACTTTTGTTATCTGTGGTCTGAAGGGAGGGATGGCTGCTTCCAGTAGGAGGTAGACTAACACCGCATACACCTCTCTGCTATGGCTTCTGGCACACATACATGTCTAGATCCATGCCAGTCCTGAGCTACATTCAAATGGGACAAAGTGCTATTGTAGCGAGCAACAGTGCCTAGTCGCTCTGTCGCAGTGCCTACCTTTTCCATCTGACGTAGCCAGTACTCAGCCCTGTCAGATGAATGCAAATGAGTGCCCTCATTTTAAAGTGTCACTAAACTACTCTCGGCTTACCATTTATTTTTAGTGATTTTTATTCAGATTCATATTTATCATTTATAGATAGCAAACTAATTAGATGTTCATCCATAAGCTGGTTGTATATCAAGCATTTGTCCACTACTTATTCACTACTTATACCTATTTATTCTGGTTAGTGGTCATTTTCTAATCATTTATCTGTTATGTTGTGTTTTTCCCCATTTATCTTAACTAACAATATCGCCTGTTCTATCTATACTGTCATGTAAGTATCTTATTGGTTAATCCATACTTTTAGCTTGCAATTTAAACCGTTACTCCTAACCGTACTGTTAAATAAACAATTTCCGACTTTAAATTCGTAATTTTTATTCACGTTTCAACTGTTTATTCATGCTTTTAGAAAAACTAATTCCCAAAGAGTTGGTGAGGTAAAACCCTGGAAATACCTGTAAATCTTTAGCTATTTCAAGACTGTATTAATGCTTTTAGCAAATCACCAGCTACACAGTTAGATAAGAAATATCCAACCTTTAGTTCATAATTTTAGCTTTATTTTTTTCTAGCTTTTATTCTTACTTTTAGCTGACTGTTAGCTATGAACTTTCTAAAACTCAATTCGTGATTATTTGTCATTATTTCAACTTAACTGTTAGCTTAAAAAAAAATCCAACTGTTAAATCATAGTTTTAGCTTGCTATTTTAACTGTTATTTGTGCTTTTCACAAATTATTAGCTCCACTGTTAGCAAGGAATTTTCTAACTTTTAATTAATAATTTTAGTCCACAATTTATAATGTTTATTTTTACTTCAAGTGACCTGCTGGCCATACTGTTAGCAGAAAAAATTTGAAACGGTAATTCATAATTTTAGCTAGATGTTATAGCCGTTGATTTGTTATGTTTAGCTACTAGTCTCTACAATTAGCAATTATAGCAGGCCATTTCAGACTCTTAACTTTTTGTTTAACCATTTTTAATCATTGATTTTGCCGTTCGGTTTGTACTGCTTGTCCATTACTCTTTATTCCCACTATTAACATTTCAACCTAAACCCGCTGAAGCTTTTTTTTTTTGCCCGGCACAGCTAAGTCGTAGTTTTGAGTTATTTCAAAAATGTTGCAGTGAGTTATAATTTTGACTTACGGACTTCCGAAAAGAAAAACAAAAAACCCAAACTTTCTTTTCCCATGGTGGTAGCAAACTTCCACATCAACCCCTTTATGTCCACTTAGTTTTTAAAATAAATTGCATTTTCTCTTTCTTCATATGAGCTGGGCTGATCTTTCCATGTCCTTCCTGGCTAATATAGATGCACCCCCTTGGCTACTAGTACCCATGGTTGGACATCACTGCTTTGCATTAATTAAAAGCTCCAGCATTTGTGTTATTGACCTCCCTTTAGAAAATTAATTGTTAGAAAAAGTGATTTTATCCTTTAAAGGGAGTTTTAAATTGTTACAACATAAAAAACATTCATGTAAAAAAAAAAAAGCATAAGAAGAGAGGGATTTGATTTCCTCTGGATCCACTTATGCCACAAATATGTGCCTATTCTTGGTCATGGAAACCGTCTTGGATGAAAGTGTCCGCTAAATGGTGGAAAAGTATGTTTTGTCAGCAGTAAATCACAGAAGACCTGAGGCGGTAAGGTACACACCTCCTTGAAGAGTGATGTTGAGGTCTGAGAGCCGACTCTGGACTCAGGAGGAGTCCAGAATACCTTTGGCCCGACTGTAATTCCACCTATTTTCATAGCGGCTCGGATGCTGTTTATTTTGAAAACATTCCTATTTTTATGGCCGGTCACTGCAGTCACAGGCGCTTTAAAGTTCTGCCTTTGTGCATTTGGACTCATTTATCCTGAATCTGTCATGTTTGAGTCAAGCACCTAATAGTTCTGAATCTCGGAAACAAAACAAGAGTGGCTGGATTAAAGGTTTTAGAAGGCTAATGCAAAATGGGGTATTTTTAGACTTGTCAATAGCAGATACTCTGTTCCATCGCTGCAATTTTGAGCATTTAGCAGCCAAAGAACACAGTGTTTTCCTCTGAATTTTATTCTTGGCAGGATGGACAGTCATCTAAAACACTATGGGAAAGTCCTGGACTGCAGTAGGTGTTTAAATGACAAATTAATAACTGCACAAGTCGATAGATGTGCAAAGAAAACAAGAACCACTGTTTGATCAAAAACAGAAGGCCAAATCTGGCTAAAAATATTTCTCTTTTTGTTGTTTGCAAATAATGCAAACATGAAGCAAACAGTGCTGCTGTCAGACGCCAAGGAGAAGGCTTTAAAAAGGGTAACGGGGGAAGGCAGGTGATTTATTTGAAAATGTCTGTCACTGATAATGATGTCATGCTTTCCAAAGCACATCGTGTCCAGCCTCACTGTGGGATTAAGGAATGTCAAGGACAACAACAGACACAAGACTCTGATTGTGCCTAGGAATCAGACGAGGCTCCGCGATAAACTTTTTCTTTCTTACATGCAGCAGTTGTGTCTAGGAGAATCGCCGTCGCTGTTTTGCTCCGTGTAGTTTCTATTTTAGGGGCCAAACTGGCCCAAATATTCCCAACCCTTCTCAGGACCTTCATTCACTCGCCCGAGCGAAAACTCTCGATAGGGGAGTGACGGGCGAATCAGTCCGAGTAGGAAGGAGGGAGGGTGCTAACTTATCTCAGGCCTGAGTTATGTGCTGAGGTATCACTGTAGACACTTAGGCACCGCGGATGAAAAAAGAAAAAAAAAAAAAGGCAGGCTGGGAAACACAGCACCCACAAGATTGGGAAAGAGACTCCCAAACGCTCTAATGAACTTGACTTGCTCTCCGAAATATGTCAGACGCTTTATCACACAAGAAGCATATTATCTGGGAATTGCAACATAGTTGAATTACAGACATTATGGCACCGCAGGTCTTTATCAAATAAACAATTACCGTGTGCAATGACAGCTTGTTTATCCTTTATCTTGATTTATTTACCAAACTGTCTTTTCTTTCTTCCACCCCTTAAGGAGGCAATATGTACTGTTATTTAGGAGAAGTGAAAGTTGATACCCGCTAAGTTTTTTTTTTTCTTATCCCTAATAAATGTGCAATTTTCCCCCATATTAAAATTTAAGACTGCTGAATGTTCCCCCCGTTTTCGGCGCCGTGCACAGCTAGTTCATTAGCAGAAATGAATAGCAAAGCCCAGCTCATTTAAATGGGCTGTCTTACATGACTTCTCGCCATACTCTGTTCCTGTCACATGCTTCCAAGAATCATTGACTCTTATTATACATGTAAATGGCTATCATAAAAATAAAAATTTCATTTAAGATTGTTAATGACTTTTTGCAGCAGTCTGGCTTCCTTTAATGATTATACCCTGCCCCCTAATTAAAAGTATTTATCTTTCAAGCATCCGTGACTGGGGCCCCTGCAGTAGGAGTTGCTCAAACAAAAGACGATAAGTCAGTCAAGTTGGGGAAGGTATCACCTGCCTGGGATTAGGCAGCTTGTTAGGAGAGAAGGATTAAACCGCATCAGTCACTGCTGGACATTGCTGAAACACCATAAAAACTGATACACCACGCTAACATTTCATTTCCTGCAGCACACGGGCTCCCCCCCCCTTATACATTACTGTAAATATTTTTTTGTTGTTTGGCTTTTCTCTAAGCATGAACCAAATGGTCTCCGTCGCTCGCAGAGAAACTGTTTATCATGTCTGTCTGCTGAGGGAGCGTCATCAGGGCTTCACCGTCAGACCTGGCTCAAGCATTGTTTGCAAAATGCTCCGTGGCGTTTGTTTAAGTCTGCTCGGGCACCAGATGGGTGGGGTTTACAGCATAAGATGATACCACAAGCGGCAGGATGAGCACACATTCGCTATAAAGTATCCGAGACTCAGCTTAGTGGTAGTTTTTGTGATTGACAGCTCACCTGGTAACATCACATCTGGTAAGAAAAGCTAGGAGTTCAAGAGGTCTGAATCATCATCGGTGACAACCCCAAGCCTAAATTTAACCCTAGGTAATCAGAAAATTTTTAATTTTTTTTGCTTTTATTAAGCCATCAGGGAACAAAGAAAATAACCATTCTAACTAACAAACATCAAACAAAAGCCCATTTTGCTCCTCTCTAAAACACTGACGGTAGGGTTGGTGTTAGCATTACCACCTATAATGACTCAGACTTCAGAGGGTTAAAAAAAAAAATAGTTATTTGATTTCATGATTTCAAAGATATTTTTCCAACATCCTCTGATATTTCTAATAGTGCAGGTCACGTTTCTCAAACAGTGGAAATCCCAGCTTGGAACAAACACCTCCATATGTTTTCTTTGTCATTTCAGGCAACAGATTGCTGCCTGTTTAGGAACCTCAGTGGGCAGCTCCACAACTGTTCCAGTCAACAAAACCTAGACTGAAAGCCAAGCAGAATTTAATTAGGAAGTCATCAATTTGCCTTTTTGCCAACTTTACAAGCTGAAGCTAAATCCAGCACAGAGTTACTTCGGGAAGTCATAGAACTCAGCCACAATCACAGCAGATCGGATCATCTCAAAGCCAGCCCCCATCAAACTGATGGCTTTCTACACGTCTGACAACTGGCAAGGCACACTATTAAGGTGTTGTAGCCCGCCTCGCAATTAACGCTGCCCCTGCAAGCTGCTTTGCAACCCACCTCCTACTCGACTGTAGTGCTCATGACTGAATTTACTTGTTTTACACTCACCAGTACCGTCCACGGAGGCACTCAGCATGTCATTGTCGGGCCAGATGTGCTCCACGCCGCTGTCCCTCATCTCGTCATCCTCTTCGTCCTTGGTCAGCAGGCCGTGGCCCTCGATGCACGGTGAGACCTCCGGGTTGGTGAGGCTGGCCGGGCTGCCGGTTCCGTTGATCAGAGGGTCTTCCTCAGACACTGGCAGCTTGTCCTCCTCCTCCGTCTCTGAGCCGGTCTCCACCACATTCTCGTAGTTGAGAGCTGTGACACAAAGGAGGGACAAATCTGGTCAGCACAAGAGAGCACTGCAGAGAAATGACTTTTTGTACACAGATGAGTCCGACAAGGGATTCTGACCAGTTTTGGAAACAGGTTTATCCGCAGATTAAAAAGATAACCCAACATTACTGCTCAACACAAGGCGTAGGCCCCCTTTTTCTTTTGGTGGGTTACACCCCAATTACAGCATCCACGGCAGGAATTTGTGACTGAACCACAGCGGTGCACAGACAGCTGTCGAGGAGATGTGAGCCAAAATAGCCACTAATTTTCGGTCCTGCTCACATGTCTCGGATTCCAACGAGCTGCACCTTTCGGGATGGCTCTGCTCCGGAGCATACCGCTCACGTTTGAGATGCTCCACATAGCACGTACAATATTACAAATGTTGTTGCTATGCATACAAAAGGCTTAACCTATAGTGATTTAGATTATTCATTGCATGTAGCCCTCGGATGTCTTCACATTTGCATTGCCAGTGAACCATGAACATAAATATAAATGTTTCCTAACATATGAAAATATAAAAGCATGGCAGTGCCTTTAGGCACACACACACACATTCAAAACTCCAACAGCAGGGCTCGCCCAGTTCCACAACACCCAGGTCCCAGACATATGCCTGCATTTCTTAAAATAGACGGCCTGTAAATAAGGGCTGTGAACTCAATCAAAGGTGGCTCTCGTGCAAATTAGTCACCACCATCGGCTGGTTCTCAGCGAGTACGCGCCGCGGCGTAAATCACTGCAGTAAAGGGACGTCAGAGGACTTATTGGAGCAGTGCAGATGGATGGCATCACATGGGGACACACCTCATTGGCAGCTTGTGCAAAAATGTTCTGTGGTAAGAGCCAATCATGGGAGGGCCCAGAGTCTGAGCCACCAAAGTGAAGAGGTGGAGGCTTTAGTTGAATTTATGTTTCCGAGTCATAAAAAAAGCCTTAGCGTGCCCACAAGTCAGCAAAGCTTCGGTGAAAATCAATAGATTTATAACATGTTTGTGGAAAATATGCAGAACTCCTCACATTGTGACCCTGCGAGGAATCAACAAGCTTAATTAAGGCAGTTTTTATGCCAAACTTATAGCTACAAGTGTCCCTGCTTCTTGAACTCTCTGAGAATCAGGAGTGCCAACCAGATGAAGTTCATGCACAGCATTTCTGAAAACATTATACATATCAAAAGATAAGCCTCCCCACATCTCCTCCTGACACGTCTCTCTGTGCGATTGACTGGTCTGCACTTGCCTTCAGCGAACAACTGCACAACAGGTGCAAATTAAAATGAAAACAGGGCTTTCAAACGTGGGAGGGAAGGCAGTTGGGGGGGGGCAGGCAGAAAGTGGGGGAGGAGATGAGGAGGAGGGTGGGAGTGCGGTGACCTGCCTCGAATACCAATCGACGGAGGAAACAAAACCTTTTCAAGAGGTGTGATCACAAGGGTTTAGGCAAGTTCAGACTCAGTAATGCTCCTTGGGGATGACAAAAAAGGCAACCGGGGCAGGAGACCCACGAGTGGAGAGAGACGTTAGGAGTTCCTGGGTGGTCCACATCTACCTTGGTACAATTGACATTGTGATTTTATTTGAAAGGTTCGACTGAAAGAGAGCCATCTCCACCTGTCAAATGTCTAGACATCTGAATAAGATAAAAGTTCGCCAGACTTAGTCGAACTCTTAACTTAAAAATTGTTGGAATTCACCTCTCCGAGCCCCTTCGCCCCTGAAGTTTTGAACTTTTCTCAGCAATGTCCCATCAGCTCTGTGTCCCCCCCTCCCTCCAGCTTCCAGAGGAGGGGGCAGCAGCGCGGGGCTGGTAGAACAAAAGGCCAAGAGGCTTGGGAAGCTATCAACCCGTCGCTGTGAACCTGATCTCTGGATGCAGATTCAATGACGGCCGGGCAGGGGCCGGCTGAATGAAATTATCTAAGGCTGGACAGGTTTTAAAGGGCCTATTCTTCCCTAATAAAAGGAGCTGGGGAGCTTCTTTTTGTTTAGCAACACGTCCACCACGGCAATGCACACCGTTCTGACTTCCCACATAAGGAATGAGGGAGCGCAGCAAACTTTTGAGGGCAGTACTGAGAACATCGGACTTCAAAGTAAAGCAAAAAGAGAAGGAGCTTTCATTTTATTTTTGACACCAGTTTATGTCTCCTGCTGCTTTTTCTTATCTCTCGTGACGTCTCGTCCTCAAGTTTCTGAGCAAATTTAAACACGGGGGCGTTGAACTGTCTCTGTGGATGCAATCTTCCCCGAACGTCAGCTGTCTCCTCCGCATTCAACGTATACCTCCAAGAAGGCAAAATGACAGTGGGGTGCTCGTCAAGTCAAACGCGCAGTATTAACGTCAAGAAAGCTGCCATTGTTTAGGTGCCACTGCTGACAAGAGCCTCTCCCTCTCCGAGCATGAAGCATCTATTGGTATTGTGTCAAGCAACAAAGTAATTCTAACCTACTAATATTTCGCAGGCAGTTATTTCATCCCCCTCCCCGAACCTCACTCTTAATCAGCCTTTTGTGTTGCCGAAGAGAGAGCAAGACAAAGAAAAGATAGTGTTTACTTCTCCAGTGCCTCTCCTCTCTTTTTCTTACCTTAAGTGTCATCCTTGACAAAAGCAATTACGGACGACATTTTACAAACTGTTGCTGCTACCTGTTTGCTTTCTTCGTCTCCTCTCAAGGTAAATTAAGACGGGGGGGGGGCTCTTCGACTTAAGTTTTGCAGATAATTAAAGTGCCATGCGCAGCAGCGCAATTCTTGTTTAATATCAGGTTTTAAGCTATCTGACATAACCCTTTCACGGTCCTGGCATTATTCTGTCACTCACAAAAAAAAAAAAAAAGTACAGAGTGAGGACTAATATTGATTAGTAAGATTGGAGGCATCAGCAATGACAGCCTGACGGGAAAAAATAAAAAATAAAAATCTGAGAGCAAAGGGACAAAGTCTTATTAAAATCTCATCATTTCTTTGATAAAGACAGGGGGGAAACAATGGCACAGGCGATACTTCAGCGGTGACAGTTGCACTCTGCAGATACAGAGAAGCCAGTGGAATTAATTTAGTCCAAACCTAACATGATTGTATTTGCAAAGCTTCAGGTTTGACAGCGAACGAGTGGCTCCAGTGATCAAAACATGCTTTTAATGTTGGAGCAATAGGCAACTACCAACTTGCATCTTTGATATTGATCGTGTTGCACACATGGTGCGTCTGTGCGAGGCAAGAGTTCCTGACCCAGAGTCCGCTTTTGAAACATTTGAGCATGCTCGGTTAATTACCTGAGGTCTAAGTCAACATTGATGAACCAGAATATATATGTTTTTTGTTTGTTTGGCATGCATCAAAAAAGTCCTTTTTGCTCGTCTCCAAAACCAAAGACTAGTGATTAAGGTCGTCATTCAGTGGTGACTTAAAAATCATCTAAAGCCATTTCTTTGCCCCATTTTCAACATCAAAAAAGTGGTTTCCGACTCTTTAAATGACAAATCTAGTTGTAGCATCAAATGAGCTCTTTGGGGTCTAAGTTTACATTGTGGGGAATGCTGAAACTGACATTTATGGTAAAAAAAAAAAAAATGTCAGAATGATTGCATTTATTGTTTCTGACTGCTAATACTTCGGAGAATAATGTAATAAAAGCATAAATGATATATTCTGATTCAGGGCTATAACTTAGACCTCACAATGTTAAATTCCCAAACCCTAACTCCTAAAATCTATATCTTTACCCCATTTTTCTTACCACCTATGGCGACTTAGACCTTAAAAACTGGTTTCTACTTCCTTAAATAGCAGAAATCTGATGGTAGCATCAAGTTAAATAAAGCTGGGTTGCAACAAAACAAAACAGCTGGCATGAAGAAGATACACAGGGTCAGTCTGTGCGATAAAATCCTCCCCTTTACACTCTAAAACACGTTCAGAGGTGTTCCACCTGCTTTCTGCCAAGAAAAAAAAAACATTTCAGGACGCTAACAGGTATAATCACATTTATTTAACAATCCCAAAGTAGTCGTCAGGCGCTCAGAGGAGGCTGCACTGAAGGCCCTTCCTGCCAGAGAGGAAAAAGAGCTCTTACTGTTCGGCAGGCCAGTGGTGGAGGTGATCGCTGCGGGGGGAATGACTAACACCCACGTTCGCGCTCTCACGCTAACCCCGGCTGACTTTTTAGTCAAGTGTCGAGGCTTAGCTCCAGGTGACACGCTCGGCCTCCTACGCCGATAATGAGCCAGGACATTCTCCCTATTGGATGATAACTGCTCGCGCTCGCTCCCTGTCTCATAAATGTGAGCCAAGCGGATCACCTGGATGGCTGCGAGGGAGATGGGGAAGCAGGGGCGCTCTGCTAGTCAGAGTGTGTACGCGTTTGTGTGTGTGTGGGAGGGCATTAAGGTGGAAGCGAGGTCGCTGCCTTGTGGCTACGGCCAGCGGTAGTGGATTCTCACGATGACCTTTTGTCTGCCATTGTTCCTGTCTGCAACAGTTTAAGCGCTTCCTCGGGTAAGTCTTACTCCTGTCTGATGGAAACCTCACACTTAAAGTGAACACGGCTAAATCCTCTTTTTACATATTTCTACATGGACTTCACGGCATCTTTTTCTGCCCGAAATGAAAGTCAGGCTGAGCTCATAATTTTCTTAAAGTGAAACAGTTTCACAGATTATTTCACGTCTGTGCCCAAAACAAGAACGCACCATACTTCAGCTGCTAAACTAGAGCCGCCCCGACCCGAGTCAGGCCAGACAAAAGGATAGCAGACATGTTTGGATATTTTGTGCTATCTTGTCTCAGTATAATGGTGTGATCGAGCACAAGGGGCAAATCAGGGCCAAGTCGGTGAAAGGACGGTGGCAGAGGGCAAACAAAAGCTCTGAAAGGAGACAGAGAGGGAGAGTGAGGGGTGAGGGCCAGCGAGAGGGGAGGGAGAGACGATGAATGGTGAAAACTCAGTGAAGTGTAAACGCAACCTGGGAGTGTGTTTTGTGTGCGTGTGTGTGTGCGTGCGTCTGTCTGGGCAGTGTATGTGTGTGTCTACAGAGAGGGAGGGGGCTGCTGCTGAAAAGTGAAGTAAGTGATGGATATAAGTTGCTGAGGACACCTTTAGGTGTTTAAGAGCTACTTTTGAGTCTAATTTAAGAGCGAATAAGTCGCTGTCGGAGCTTAATAAGTTAAAGGAAATCCAACTATGGACAACTGAGCAAAGCACACTCCCAAAACTAGGAATCAATTTAAATTTTAAAGGACTTTAAAACAGAAACTGCAAGTCGGCTTGCAGCAGAGTGAAGAGTAAGTAATGGTGCGCTGATTTCATGCAGAGAAAAGCCTCCCAGCATCAGCGTTTTTCAGGAAATCTGCTCTTGAAAAGGTGCTTATAAGTCCTGTTGACCGTACGACACTGAAGCTTCATGAAGAGCACCGACGCGGGGTCACAATGAGCCAATTATAATCCTTTCACAAGCTTTTTTGCCTTTGCAGTCATATAACTTCATATGACCCTGATATGACAGCACTGTAGCATACATCCCCTGATAGCTCAGGTTGCCCTGAAAACAAATGATGCCAATAACTTGTTTAAGCTGAGATCACAGAAGGAGGAGACACATCACGGGCAACCAGGAGTCCGAATGGCAGATTTCTTGCTCTATTAGAGACTGGCAAATTACACCCCGAGCAAAGAAAAGTTGCAGCATCAATATTGGTGGCGTCTTCCGACTCGTTCGACTGCGTCGAATCGCCGCTGGGTTTTGTCCACGAGGAGCCCCTCGCAGCAGCTCTGACTCTAATTCAATTAAAGTCCCATTTATTTGCAGAGGAGGCCCGAGCAACAGGCTGGGGAGGGCGAGGGAGGCACAGAAAGCTTCAAGGTTTGCTCAACAGCTCAGAGGTCCCACCTTTGCCGGGTCCTGCATGGATTCACCATCTGTGCCCACCCCTCCCCGTCCTCTTCCTCCTCCTCCTCCTCCCCCAGTTCACACATGTTCCTGCCTCCAACAAATGTTCGAAGAAGTAAACCTCCCCCTCCTCCTCGTCACACAAGCCAAAGAAGAAGAATAAAAAAGACACACAAAAGCTTCCCCTGGCTGCCCTCAGGACTCCCAGGCCAGGAGAGTGGGAGGGAGGATTCAGAGAAGAAGAACAGAGGAGGGAAAGGTTGGGAGGCAAAGGGGGGGGGTATGAGGAGGCTGCAGAATATTTATTTTTTATCCCCGGCACAGGTGAGCTTCCCCTCGCCGCCTCACGTTACCCCGACACTCGTCAAGCAACGGGAAGATGGGGGGAAAAAAAACGGTTAAAATTAGAAAATTTAATTTATTTGATAATTTCCCAGAATAATTAGAGTTAATATGGGTTAATTAATATGCAAATCTCTCAGCAGATGTTCGGCAGCGAGGCTGCGCACGGCTGAGGAAAAACAGCCCCCTTCTACTTTCTCCTGCCTGGTTTTGGCTGTCAGTTATTGGGCCGTAATTACTGTAACTAACCAAACACACACACGCGTGCGCGCGCACACACACACACACATGGGGAAAAAAGAAAACGTTTGCCGGGTGAACTGCTTCCAGTTTTGGAGTCGTCACAGGCAAAGCAGGGCTTCTTACACACATAAAGGGAGACCATCGCTAATTTCCCCTCCACTATAAAGGCCCCTTTTTAATGCTCCGAGCTGAATGAATGCAGCAAGTGCTTTAAACTATTTGAAATTTGCAGGGCTTTTCGTGCGCGCGCACTAACGCGGGTTGCAAAGAAGAAGAAGGAGCAGCAGAAGCATCAGTGGAGGCAGCGACAGGAGCACCTGCGGGTTGACATCGAGAAGGAAACACAGCTAATAAAACAGACGCGCGGCGCCGCCGCGGGCATCGCGAGGGGACGGACGTGTTTGCGCGCGCGGCCGCGGCCGAACAGAAACGCGACAAACGCACGCGCGTTCAGGCCAAAGCGCTGGATGAGAAGCACGATGCATTTCGAGACGAAGTTGAGATGCGGAGAGAAAAGCAGAGCTTTCAGTGGTAGAGCCAGACGTGAGGATTTTCAGAGTAAAAGCAAAACATTAGCAATAAGGCTCTCTCTCATAGAGGACTTTAATCCTGACAACTTTTACTCTCACATTTCTCCCCATCAATTTTTTGTCTCAGTAGTTAAACTTTTACTTACTTTTAATGATATGTTGATTTGATTCTTTCTCCCTTTCAACTTTATTCTCAATATTTTGACTTTATTCTACACTTCAACTTTTTTCCCGCCAACTTTAGTCTTACAAACTGAGCTTTTACCGACTTTTTAACATTTTTCTTGACATGTCGATTTGACTCTAATTCTCAAACATTTAAATATTTAAACTTTACTCTTCGTGTTTTGAACTTTCTTCTACTTTGAAATTTTCTTTTCCAGACGTGGTTGCTCAACTTTATTCTTAATTTTAACATTTTGAATTCATTCTTGATATTTCAGTATTATTCGCAGCGTTCTTCTCTACTAATATTCAGGCTTTATCCTCTACTTTCAACTTTTTTCTCAATATTTACACTTTATTCATTACACTTGATTTTCCAACGATCTGATTTCAAACTTTATTCTACTTTTAAACTTTACTGTCGACGCCTAAGAGAGGCGTGTCGAGAATAAAATGGATAATTCTCAAAATTTTGGCTTTATTTTTTCAACATTTTGATTTTATTCTGTATAACTTTATTCTAAACATTAACTTGTGTTATTTCAGCTTTGCTAGCCATATTTTGTCTTTACTTTGCTGTTGATTTTGATTCTACTTTTATTTATTCCCTGACATGCCAGTTACACTGCTTTTCAACTTTATTTTCACATTAAAACAAGTGTCAAAATATCAAATGTATTCTCAAAATCTTGGCTTTATTCTTCATATTTGAACAATAATTCTTAATTATTTTAAGGACTTTCCTCTTTATTTTTGACATTTAGACTTTAATTGAATATTTCAGCCTCATTCTGTCAACGTTATTCTTGATATTCTTACTGTATTCTCGCTATTTTTATTCTACTTTTCAACTTTATTCTCAAAATTTCAACTGTAACCTTAAACATTATCTTTAGCTATTTTTACTATTTCAACCTTTTTCTCAAGATTTATTCCCATTAAAATAAAAGCAAATAAATTCTACGTATTACTTTTATCATTAATATGGCAGGACTGCCCAGTGCTTCGTCACATGAACCACAATTCCTGCTAGATTTTTTTGAATGGCACTAACGTCTGCATACTTATAAATACTTTCTCCATCCCATAATTAACAGCATGTTAATCAGGAGAACCTGAAGACAACACACCATCTCTTCATACATGTTCACTGTGTCAAACTGTGCCGCTTTAATCTGAACATCTCTGAGTTCTGGGCTGACTTTAATTGAGCTCCGACCGCTGATAGAGGGGTTCTTTCTTTCCTTTTTTTTTTTTTTGTTTTTGCAATTATTGATCATCTTACCAAAACAATAATCAGGAGATTGTTTGATAATGAAAATAATCACCAGTTGCAGCTCCAGATTGAGTATGTCTCCCTCGCTCTCTCCCCTTGTTTGTATTCTTGTGGGAGGTGGAGAGAGTTACCTTTAATAGAAAGATTTAATTCATGGCCTCTCCCCTGGGGAGGGAGGAAGAATATAAGAGCCTATCTCGGGGTGCTTGCCAGGGTTCTCCTGTGGTCAGCGCTCTCCAATAATAATGTGTTTCTGATAGCAGCTCTGTGTGTGTGTCTGTGTGTGTGTGTGTGTGTGTGTGTGTGTGTGTGTGTGTGTGCGCCACAAGCTGAGACTGTTATCTAAATCGTTCCTCTTTCTCTCCCTCTCTCCGTTTCCACTCCTCCTCCTCCTCCTCCTCCTGCCCAGTCTCAAAGGGACACTGTGGCTCAATGCCACGAGTCCACGCCCCACAGAAACACACATGTGCACACCTACACACAACAGCAACACGTATTCATAAAAATAGTGTTTTTAAATATAGACAAACATGCTAAGACGCACTCAGGTGGAGGAATCTGCTGACGGACCCTCGGATCAGGTTGGAGGCAGGGCAACAAATTGTTAGAGGCGGCCTTCTGTTATCAGGTCTGCCTGTTTAAAACTGACTTTATCACGTGTGTGTCTGTGTGTGTGTGTGTGTGTGTGTGTGTGACAGAGCGAGCCCCAGGAGAGCTGGTGTGGCCTTGCAGTACTTTGTGCACGGTGCCACCATGATAACACATCTGCTTTGAGTTCATCTGTTTATGAATCACTCTTATCTGCCCTGCAAGTGTGCGTGCTTGCGTGTCTGTTTGAGAGTGTGTGTGTGTGTGTGTGTGTGGGAGTGTACATCGGTGTTCCTGTGTACCCAAGTGTGTGTTTTTCTTTGTAGGCTCGCGTTATTGTGAGTATTTACACGGGAGGAAAACAGCGAGACGAGGAGGAAGGTGGCGTTTGATCGGGAAGCAAACACACCTGAATCCATTAGAGCCCATATTTACATTTGCATGATAATACAGGCCAAAAGGTCAGCAAAGGATAACACAGAGTAAGTTACAGGGACTTACAAAGTGGTGTTTGAGGTGATTCTTTGATTACAAATTTCCAGTTTTTACCTCCACCGAGAAGGTTACGTGATTGATTCAGTTGGTCTGGTTTGATTTGAATAATATTGTTACAAATGTTAGGACTTAAGACGTGGCTAACTTCCGGCATCAGATACAGATATGGATCCAGGAATGCTTAAGAATAAGTATAATTAGACACTGCAATTTCTCCAGAAAGCGGGATTGTTGCTATGGTAAGCTTCTAGGATGTCAAAATAGATCAACGGAAAGGTTCTAGAAAGTTGCTACGGTCGAAGAAAAGATTCTGTGTTTTAGATCGAAGCCAAATTAGGCCCTCCACACCAACCTCTGAACAGTCTGCCCTTATAATGAATGGGATTGTTTGTGATAAACTGTTATATAAATCGAGAAGAGCAAAACCGTGCAGAAGCATGCACCGCACAATCAAGCAAGTCATCAAGCGCTCAGTGTCCTGAGAACAAACGCCTCAGTGATAGCTTCTGCCTGGTGTCTGCGGGTACTGCAGAGCTGCAACTTTTCCGAAACTGTAGTTTCCATACGCAAATGAGCTAATATCTCATTAAATATGCACTGACTTGCACGCATGCCCAACAGCCTGTGGTGTCTATGAACCCTAAACAGTAGTATTAAAACCACTCTTCCGTGGCTGTAATGCAGGATGACCTTCAGCAAAGGCAGAGAGACATTACAAACAAAAGGAAACATCACCCCCGCAGCCGTCACCACGCGACCTGCCGCCTCCTGTCGGGACAGGTGCTCCGACACCTTTGCTCACACCTATGAGGAAACCTTTTCCCTCGCAGCACCGAGAGGCAAAAAAATCCACCAGCAATTCTTCATCTCTGACGGCCCCCACGTGCCTCAGTTTAATAAAAAAGAATCTATAAAAATAAATTACTCACACTAAGTATATGCAAATTCAAATGTAAGCAATCATTGCAAAATTAATTTTGCCAGAACTGATTAAAAGCTTTAATAAATCTATATACAGTATTGCGCCAATCTGATATTGTAAATTTATTACGCTCCCTGTAAGATTAATTAGAAAGCGACGGTAACATATTGCACTGCCAGGCCAGATTACTGTACTTTTTTGTTAATAACAGTTAAGCAGAACCTGAGCTGTAATTACCGACTAACAGGAGCTTTTTGATGCTGATTTCCCTTCACCGGGAGGAAGGAGAATGGGATGCAGTAACAAATGAAGGCGTCTATTTTGGAGGGGGAAAAAAAAAAAAAAGAGGAGGAATTAATCACAGCTTGAAGTTCATCTTTTAATATTGCTAAAAATCCAAGCTGGAAGACTTCATTTCGGGAAGAAGTCATTTAATCTCGGAGTTGAGCAATCCTTTCAAGGGTTAGCGGTTGCAGTCCCAGTTGAGCAACACTTTGGGGTTAAAGCAAAATGTTGCAAAAAGCAGTAAAAGATCAGAGTGTGCTTGCATAAAAGTATCTGAAGTAATCTCCCCCTTTCACAACCAGTCACCTCGCAGCTGCTACAGAGACATCACCGTGGTTACGCAGACTCCTTTCACCTTTCCTCCTCAGACGCCAAAACTGTCGCCCCAGCCAGATAGCAGCGGGGGGGGGGGAGAGAAAACACACAACAACCGGTTTGATCTGGCCAAGGTTGCTTTGCATTCTTGCTCACAATGATGGGGCCATGGCCACGTTTATCTCAGCAAAACAGCACCTGAGAGCGAAGGCAACTACTTTTCAGTCCTCAAACGGAGAGAAATGCTCCTACGAAATGTTTCTTTGAGGCGAGAAAAAGCAGAGCAGAGTGGGACCTCTCGCTGCCATAAAACTCTGCCAATCAGCAGCTGTTTAAAGGTCGATTCATATGTGTGTGCGTGTGTGTATGTGTGTGTGCATGTGTTTCAGGGGGTGTGGGGGCTGAACAGGGAGCTCAGATGGACTAAAGAGATCAGACAGGATGAACTGCGAGGGTGGGGGGTCCAGGTGAGGGGCCACCATGTTAAAGGGAGGAGGTTTGAATCTGCTTCTTCTTCTGTGGTCTGAGCCAATCTGGGGGCCCGGGGCCTCATTCACATGGTAATGAGAGTGTAAAATCACATCTGTTACCCCCTCACACACACACACACACACACACACACACACACACACACACACACTGAAGCTCTTTGTCACCTGAATAGCATCCCCACCAGGTATCAAATAAGCACCAGGAAATGGGGAAGTGTGTGTGTACACGTGTGCATGAGTGTGCGTAGCATTCCCAGTAGGCAAACTGCCACCACCACACACGCACACACACACACACACACACACACACGAGAGACACACACGAGAGGTGGCCTGGACCCTTGCAGAGAGGGAAAGCCCTTTGGAGAAAGGCAACTCTCTCTGACACTGTTACCAACTTCCCAATTAGCTACCAGCCAGCCGGAGGGAGGGGAAGCAGGAGGTGGAGGAGGATGAGGAGGAAGAGGAGGAGGTTGGTTAGGATTTGGACTGATAGAGTGCAGAGCTCCAGAACCATCTCCTGGTAGGTCTTTTGTGAGCTGATTTTGGTTAAATCTCAGCAGCACCTGGTGCCAGATATCTGGCTCGGTGGCACTTTGGTTGAACCCCTGTAGCATGACTGCTAGCACATTACAATATAATAAGTTGTCACAGTGCCTTTAAATGTTGTGCCTAAGCCTGACAAACCTGCCAAATTGTAATTAGGATCGATAAATGCTGGTTAACTGGGACCTATTATGCTCTTTATTTCTTATACGTTGTATCTGGTTTCTCACAGCACTGAGACCACACCAGGTTACTGTCTTACTTCCTGGCTAAATAAAGCTTTAACATATAAAAGAGCTCTAAATATGTTGTTTCTGAAACGTTATGGTATCAAAGAAATGGGATATCCCT
The DNA here is from genome assembly GCA_024447675.2 of Pterophyllum scalare. Lineage (NCBI taxonomy): Eukaryota > Metazoa > Chordata > Actinopteri > Cichliformes > Cichlidae > Pterophyllum > Pterophyllum scalare. The sequence goes on along the minus strand of JAMQGT020004273.1, from coordinate 57,143 downwards.
AATATGGTCATCTCACAAAAGCCCCATCCGCCTGCTTACGAGGGGCAGCCAGTCAGAACAAAGTGGCCTTCATGGGGTAGAAACTTGTTTCAACTGAAGGCATCATAAAGGCTTATTTTGGTTTGTGAATCATGCAAAGCTACCCTAGCAGAGTCCAGGAATAAAGACAGAAAGCTGGATCTGGATACAGGAGGGGGGGGGAATGCTTGCAAATGTACATTTACGGCTTTCTTCGATTGATTTTAGCTCTTATTTTGATTTCTATCTGAATGAGATTTTGCACACCTTCTTATGCGTACGTGTGTGTGTGTGTGTGTGTGTTAGACGGCGCCAGCGGCAAGGTACGCCAGGTGTAAGACAGTAGCTAGATGACACAACTTAACCTTTCTCTCGATCTCGGTAAACGGCACAAACAGCCAGCGCTGCAGTCAGAGGGCCCCAGAGCCCATGACTTATACATGACGTGGGTGGGAGTAAACAGGAGCAGATCGAGGCATTTTGTTTCCTTTCTTCCCTCTTGCCAGATGCCTTTTTTTTTTTTCATGTTGTACCTGTCTTTCTTATCTAGCCGCAGGTGGGCGAAAGCTACACTTTTAATTACATGGTGGGAGTAGAAGGTGGAAGCAGGCGAGAGTGATGGGGAAGGGGGGGTGTGTGGATACCTAGGGCTCTTTTAGAAACACCTTAATAAGGAAGCTCAGACATTAACTGCAGAGTTCAAAACAGCAATAGCCTCGATGTGCACAGGTGAACGACGTCTATCTGAACAGCTTAGCGGTTAACGGCAAAATTAAGACCATTACTGCTGATTAAAAGCACCTGCAAATTATAGATTTTTTTAACTACAGACGTAGAACAAAACTGCAAGATAATTGTCCTAAAACCCCGGGAAGACAACATATAATAAAGTTATGATATTTCTAGTTACACTTCAGGTATTAAACTGTATTTCTAACCCTGTCATTAAGCCCTAGATGACTAAAAGCACAAGCAATGGAATAAAGTCTTGTTGTGCTTTAGCTCACTAATCAGCCTTACTCCATGCAGAGAAAAGTACAAACAAAATTTACTTCTAAGGGAAAAAAGTGGATTTCTTACTGAAGGATATGATTGCACAGGCTCTGACCTGTGCATATGAGCTTAAATATGGCTTACATATACAATCACTGGCCACGTCATTAGATATACCTATTTAACTGCTCACTGAGGTAAATATCAGCCAACCACATGCCAGCAACTCAATGCATTCAGGCATGTATACATGGTCAAGGTGACCTTTTGAAGTTCAAAGTGAGCATCAGAGTGGGGAAGAAAGGTGATTTAATTGACTTTGAATGTGGCTGTGGGTCTGAATATTTCAGAAACTGCTGCTCTGCTGGGATTTTCCCACACAACCATCTGTAGGGTTTACAGAGAATGGTCTGAAAAAGAGAAAATAACCAGTGAGCGGCAGCTGTCTGGGTGAAAAAGCGTTGTTGATGCCAGGAGGTCAGAGGAGAATGGTCAGCGTGTTGCAAGCTAATAGGCAACGGTTACTCAAATAAGCACCCATTACACCCGAGGTATGCAGAAGAGCATCTCAGCAGCAGCAGAAGACCACACCGGGTGCCGCTCCTGTCAGGTAAGAACAGGAAACTGAGACCTCAATTCACACTTGCTCACCAAAATTAGGCAATAGAAGACTAAAAAAAACATTGCCTGGTCTCTGAGGAGCCTTTCCGGTAACTTGTTGAATCTGCGCCATGAAGTGTTATAGTAGCTAGCTAGGTCTACCTGATAAAGGTGCTTCTACTTCTTGAAATCACCGTCAAACATTATATTTTCCATCATGAATGTGCCAAAGAGTGGAAGATAACCATAACAGGGCCAATCCAATGTCAGGTGCTGCTATGGCTTCTCATGCAGAGAGAAGTACAAACAAAGGTCACAGTCGAGGCAAAAATTTTAATTTCTTACTATAGGCTATGATTGCACACACTCTGTGTGTGTGAATGTATATGTATAGACGGCTTACATAATTGAGCAGCTCCATTGGCATGATGTGAATGGCTGCAACTGGCACACACACACACACTCACGCACTTTGTGGTATACTGTAAGTAAAAAGGAAATTTTGATCTAAGGCTTCCCCCCCCACCTACCCTTGGGTTCTGCCTCCCTGTGTTTCTGTCAATCCTCTTCTCTTTTTTTTTCCTGTTTTTGATCAGTGGCTTGAAAGAGGCGAGCATGTGTGAGTGCTCAGGTACCTGGGGTATGCAGAGGTGCTAATTAGCTCGGCAGGATAATTGATGTGTAGATTACACCGTCGAACAAATGCTCCGACTTGTTTGTTCTTCGCACTTCTCGGTCGCTGTGCGAGGAAAAAGTGAAAAAAAAAGAGAGAGAAAAGAAAGCCCCCCCCCCCCCCCAACTCTCTCCTTTTACCTCGGCCCTAATGAACAATTTACCTGGCTTGTAAAGGAGGTGGTTATGCCTGCCAAGGCAGAGGGAAAACAAAGGAGGGGTTGCACTGGAGTTCATTTCCCACAGGTGGAACTACTGTCTCCTGTGCTTCCAGACCTGACTCCACTCCCTGGTGTTAGTGGAAGAGGAGAATGTGTATATACGCTTTGCCAAACCCTGAAGGAGAGGATGGCGAGCATGCATAATTCCAAAAGGGAAACAATTTTCAAAATGAAAGAGCATGCCATTAAGAGCGCCGGTAGGCCTCCATTGTTCTACATGCCCCCCCCTCCACCTTTTCTTCCTATAATGCTATTTCCTCCATCTTTTGTCTTTGGGACGCTATTATTAGCCGACTGTGCACGCGTGCGCCCCCCCTCCGCGTCCGTTCAATAGGGTTTGAATTTGCTCATTAACGGCTAAGAATCCGCAAACACATTCGCCGGAGCTTTTGCTACTGCTAATAAACTAATCATGCCCTCGCGTCTAATTGGGAAATGGAATGAGAGCTTCGCCTGAGGATTTTAGGAGCCGGCTCTCTAACGGCAGGGAAGTGGAAGCGGAGCCCATTAGCAGGACAGATGTAGAGGCAAAAGGTGAGCGGCTGAGACGGCGGCTCCTCGCCACACTCCCGGACCGCCCGTAATCTGTCACCCGCGCTGGTTTACAAGTTAAACACATTATAGCGCTCGCCTAGGCTCATTTCTAGGATGCATAGCCCCCGCTGGTTTTTTTTTTTCCCCTCTCCCTTGTGAGATGCTTACAGACCTGCCAGGGCGCTGTCACCGAGCATTTTTCTCAGCAGACCTGATTATTCAGGCAGAAAAACAGAGACATCTTAGATCTGAGTCTTATTGTTTCCTGATATGTCCCCTCACAAACTGTGCCTGAGAAGGCCCTAGATTACCTCAGCGGAGTCTGATCTCCACAGCTCCCGGAAGTCATACCATTTTTATTTTTCCTGTGTAAGAGGCAAATGCTTTCAAATGAGACGACATGTCCAAATACACCCGTTAAGTCTGTATTTACCAGTGATTTAAAGCCACCACCACCACACCACCACCACCACCAATCGCCCTGCTCACACAAGTTCAGCCATGAAAAATGAACTCAATACAACCTTCCTCAAGAAGATCATTTTATTCTCCTGTTATTGTGTCGCTGGCCTTAGGCACCTCCAGTTTGCTATGTCGGTGTGATAAGGAGGAAAAAAGATGAGCCCTCTTCTTTAGATCAACCCTGAACTCCCTGGGACAGATTACCGTGTCATCGAAAACCCGCGGCGGCATGTTTGGACTACACCGGATTGGGAGTCTTGCTGACTAACTGGCAGTTTCCATCGCCAACCTGATAACTCTCCTCCAACATCTCTCACCGCAGCTCAGCCAGCCAGCTAAGCAAGCAAGCAGGCACTTTCTTTTCTTTTCTTTTTTTCCTTCTTTTTCCTCCCTGCCTTTTTCCTGTCGCCATCTCGGTATTTAATCTAACACCGGCAGGCGGCAAGAAGGGTTTACTTTTCCCCCTCAAAGACAGCTTTGCGAGGCAGAGAAGGCAAAAGTGGGAGGAAGAGAGCCGAGCACTCAGGCGGGGAGGGACAGGGGAGTCTAGGCAAGGCACAGGAAACCTGGGCCAAGCGTCACTTTTAACAAAAGCCTTTCATCTTTCTCTCTGCTTTCCCCCAAGACAGTACGCTTCCAGCAGTGGGATCCTTTTAAGTACATACCTGATAAGGAAACTTTTTTCTTCCCTTTCGAGAGTGCATAAAGGAAAAGTATCCCCCTCCCACACACATATACGCACACCCCAGTGCGGCTAAAAACCTCTCATTGCTTTGAACGCCAGATACTGTCCCTTTTATCCCCGGCAAGCGGGTTTCCTATGGCTATTAACTCATTCAAAACAGGTAATTACGGCGGGCAAACAGAGACGCCACGGATCAGAGCGAGCTGCTCAGGCCCACTCCACCTTTGCAATCAAACCAGGCGACATCTTGGCTAACAGGATGGAGGTAGTGAAGAATCCATTTGTGGATAACTGTACCTAATCCATTTTAGTCAGGAGTCGCTGTGCCAGGGCTGTGTGCGCACTGGGGGAGGGCCCATGGGAGGTATCTGATGGAGAGGTCATAAATCACAGAGAAGAAGTTGGAAAAGTTGAGCTCCCATGAAGGGAGTGAGATAGGAGACCGGGGGTGGGGGGTGGAACGCCCCTCAGAGGAAAACAACCAAGGCTATCATCACCTTAGTTAAAATATCAGCAACCTCGGGCTAGTAAGGGTGGGAGCAGCCAAACAATGCCCTCTTCCCTGTGGTTGGAGAGGAGGATTCATGCAGAACCTCCAGTGGGTGGTTGTTATTGCAGGACGATTCCCTCAAGTGCAGTTAACATAGCATGAGCCAGTTGGTGGACATTTTTATCCAAGGCGCTTTTACTGCATACAATTTTAGCATGGGTGACACCAGCGGGGTTGGACTGGTAGGAGAGCTGAACCTTTAACCCTGCAGGAGCCGCTGCAGAATTAAACACCTAGCCCTAGCAAAATAATCAGCTAAAAGCATGGATAGGCAGCTGAAAGGTTTTCATAGCTAAGAGTTGGCATTAGCTAAAAGTATAGATTAAAGGCTCAGATGCTTTTTTATAGGTGAAGCTAATGAAAGATAGTTTAACGTTCTTTAGCTAACAGTAAAGTTAGCAGTTAAAACTGTTAGCTAAAACAGCTGGATGAGTACAAATAAAGGTCAAAACGTGAATAAAATTTGAATTTTGTTAGCTAATAGAATTTGTTAGCTAATAGAATGAAGGAATAAATGAAATCCTGAGCTAAAAATAAATAAATAAAAGTAGAAAACAACTGCTCATGCTTACAGTTAGCAATTAAAATGTCAGCTAATAGTATACATTAACAGTTGCTGGCTGTAATCCCTCAGAGTAAATGTTCAGCTCAGACCCAGTTTAAAGAGTTCAGGTGAAGACATTTGAATTAAGAGATTCTTGCGTCCATGTGACGGGGCTATGAGGGTATTTTGGATAAAAAGGTCGGAACACATAAAATATGAGAATCTTATCCCAATCTCAGGAGCCAAGCAGTCATTTTTCACCTATCTCCTTATCTGCACAGGAAGTGCATGGCGCCCAAAGGGAGCACTCAGTCTTTCCTTCCGTGTCTCCTATTTTTTTCCCTACACTGTTTGTTGTTTCAGGTAATGAAAACAGAGTAGCTGACAGAAACATTTTCATGTTGTTTTCGTGACCTGGACAACGTGCCAGAGCCTCCCGCCACGCTTGCTCGAGTCAGAGGTGAGGTTTGACAAGATTCTTCAACATTTTTCCCCCTCTTCTTCTCTTCACCCGCCCTCCACTCAAATTTTGAAGCAAGCTGTTGTGTAAGAAACTCTCTGTATCTATGGTAATGGGCAGCTAATTGATCCCATGGGGCTTCGCTGGCATGGGGAGAACTTATTTACTCTTGCGACACAGGAATATTTCAGCTCAGACATTTTTCTCCCTCCTCTCAAGCTCTTCCTCTAATGTGACTACAACTCTCAAATTCTCTTATCTGTGCAGGGCACGGTGAGGTGCAAAGGAGGACAATGTCTACACATTTTCCCATTTGAGAAACATGTGTTCACGGGGTGACAATCAGCCACCCATTGCACCACAGAGAGGAACCAATCAAGCTTTAACACCTTGACTCTTCTCGCCGAATGTGGCCACCGCTGCTGAGCCGCTACACCGCCTCAATGTCAGTGCAACAAATTGGCTTCCAACAGGAATCCAAGGTGCCAAAGAGCCATTAGACGAACAAAGTCTTGAAGCCTACCCGGCGATTAATGCATTAGGATCCTTACACGGGAATCAACCCTATTTATTAGGACTTGCTATAAAGGCAAGAGAGGCAATGTCAGTTAACCTCACTATGATTTTCCTTGAGGCGACTAAATAAAACAAAAATGAACTGAATCTCAGTTCACCTTAGTATCTACTATGATTTCAAATAATCTGAAGCTTTTCAAGAGCTCAAGTGTTTGCCTGATACTTCCACTGAGGGTCACAGATATCAGTCCCCCTAAAATCTAATAATTCAGGGAGCTAGTCCAAGAGTCTAGGAGTCTAAGAGTCATTGCTGGATGCACGAGGATGATGAAAAGCACCAGTAAAACACCTGCACCACTGAGCAACAACGGGCCCGATTGTCAGGAAAGCCCATCTCCAATTAAACAAAGTCGTAATCTGTCCCTGACAGAGCGGATTAGGTTTTGTCCTGGAGGGGCCCTCACAGAGGGAGAGAAGGAGAAGGAGGTGGGGGGGGGGTTAGCCACGGCTGGCAACTTCATTTCCTGTGAGCACACCCTTGTATCCTCCCGTGGAGTTACCTGACTCAGCGCGGTCCGTCCGCCAGGCAAGTGACAGTCAGCTGACTTGCCTTCCTGCTTGTAGGAATCAAATCCTGTCTGAGATAACGGCTAATCATTTGTCACCCTGAGAAGCAATTCCCCCAAATCACCCAGGAGGAGAGTGCCACTTTATTCCGAGGTGCTGTCAGGATGGCAAGAAATTACATTCAGCCATGCTTTCCCGTAAGTCCCCACTGCCCCCCAAATCTCTCCCGAGTCCTGTTTGGAATGACAGAACAACAGCTGACGAGACTGGAAGACACTGTCCTTCCAGACTACACCTGGCAGGATGTTCCTTAAAAACAACCCTGCGTCCAAGCTTTGCCCCAAACCTTGCAAAATGTGTGCAATCTTTGCCTTTCTTATGCAAACACGTTGCCCCGAACACATAATCACACAGAGGATTTAGGAAACTATGGGAAAACACATGCTGGCAATATGCAGGCCTGTATCAAACACACACACACACACACACACACACACTGAGAGAAACACTTTAGCCTGTCCATGCAGCTGTTTCCTTTTGGGATTCTTGAGCTGTTACACTGTGACACTTGCTCTGCTTTCTCACTCAGATGAAACAGCGTCCAAGTTTCAAATTCTGCAAGATCGTCAAAATGTTCAAGAACGCAAACCCATACTGATCTGCAAACACGACTTCCAAGCTATTTAGGAAAACGTCTGAATGGCAAACTGCCCGGATCACATATATCCGCGCATCCCTTCTCTCCTACAGCAAGCAGCAGCTTCACCGTTTCCCACCGTCGTCCAGTGACCTTTAGCTTCGTGTTTTGAAATTATTTTCTTAAGCAACGGGAGCTCATTCTATCATCAAAAAAACTCTCCGTGCCAAATTTGTGTTGTGTTTGAAATGTTGCTGCAGACAGAGCGTGGCCCACATTTGGCCTCGAGTGTCGGCACTGACTCAGGGTGAGTCGCAGCTCAAAGTCCACCTTATATGGGCCAGATGTGAGGTGCGCTGTGGCTTTTGGGCCACCTTCGGTCCACACAACGCTTTCCATAACATGCCGACCGATGTTTGGCTCCCACTGCATTTGTCAAGGCCGTAAATGCCCCAAATAGTCCTGATTAGGTTGAAAATGTCTAAAAAAAAAAAAAAAAAACTGTGCCAACACAACCAGTGTGAAACTTGGCTGGTGACTTCTGAGCCACATCTGGCCCATAATGTGTTTGTCAGCGCCATAACTGAGCCAAAGGTACCTCAGCCTAGGTTGAAATGGATCACACAAAGCCAGATAATGCATTACTTTTATCTAGTATCATGCTTTAAACTGTCACATTCATGTGAAATGCATATCAAGTTCAGGCAAATACAGTCTTCTGTTGCAACTCTAACACAGCTTTTCAGCTAAACGCAGCTGCTGTCGCTGCCACAAGAGCTCAGCGACAGAGAGGCAAAGCGGTGGCAGTTCATAAGGTTTTTATATTTTGAGTTAGTCAACTGACTGGCTCTGGGACGGCTGCCCGCACAGCATTGGTCATACTTAATTACATTATGCACGGCGTGGGGATATTCATAGCATACATGAGCAGCAAATTAAAAGGAAAAAAGAGACAATATTGCCAGTGTGGAAAAGGACCTCTGACATTGAACGAATTTGGCGATTTATTTTAAAAAAGACACCATCCCATTTGATTAGCGATGCTAAATTAACGTCAATTTAGAAAAAGGGGAGAAGAAGTCCAACCTGAGAGGAGATCAGTGCGGCGGTGGCGTCTGGGAGACACCAGCTTGTTGATGGCATAATGCTAAGTCTGTGGGTTGTAGATAAGAGTGCCATACAGTAGGCCCTAGGCCCAATGCTGCATGCGTACGGATGTGTCTCATGTGTGTGGGGGGAGGACGTGTGTTTGTACACAGATATATATGAGTGTATGTGTGTTAGCGTGCAAGACAAATGAGAAAGGTGCTTGATGGCGTGAAGCGACTTATCTCTCATTATGTGGAACAGTGGATGAATAAGGCTGTCGATAGAAGGGAGAAACAATTAGAGGAAGAAAAGTCCAGGGACTGAGTATAGATGGAGCAATTTAAGGTGTGTGTGTGTGTGCAATAATTTCTTCTTTAAAGAAGAAATGTGGACCATTTTGAGCCTTTTTGTTTCAATTTGATGGTAGTATTTGGAAAAAAGGAAGAAGAAGAAGTACCAAAAAGGGAGACGTCTCATTTTTCTCAGGTTTAACTGAATAATGTATGCATACTTTCACTTGCTGGGCATGATGAAGCAATTTTGGCCTTTACAACCTGCGAGAGCAGCGGTGGGCTTCACTTCCTGCGCCTTTAAATAATTCACACGGCCAGGTGCATGGATCTCAGAATACACTCCGCTAAGTGGAAGAGCTCGATTTCCACAGCAGATTAACGTAGGTGTAAAGAAAGGACGTGTGGTTGCACAAACAAAAGCGTGGGTTGACCTGAGTTTATCACACCCATCTGAAATGTAAATTTGAATGATGCATTTCAGGGATCAAAAGGTCCCAAAACCAACTCCCCAAATTGTAATAAATACATATAAACCTGACCTCTACCCCTTCAGCTCGCCTCCTTTCACCTACGTCTGACCGTTCAGGTTCAGCCCCGCCGTTGCACTGTCTCTGCAAGTCACCCCGGATGAGAGCGTCAGCTAAACGGCTAAAATGTAAATGTAAAATGACAGGCCCTGGAGATCTCTCTGCCCTGGATGTGTGTGTGTGTGTGTGTGTTTTTCATGGAGTTCAGGTTTGCCCTTGATAAAAGAGAGAAAGGAGGTGAAAAAAAAGGGAAAATATATTTGTGCCAAAGAAGAGAAAATGAATAGAGGGATTTGGCGTTACAAAAGTGTGTCTGACAGGTTGAAGGGCTGGAACTGCGAGCGAATGGACACCTTGGTGGGTTTCCTGAAGTAGTGGCTCTCAAGCAGATATGAAAGGGGGAATATATGATATATATTGGGAACCTGAACACAGGATGTCCTTTCTGCCTAACTGTTTGGGGAGTAAGTAACACTCTAACAGCTTGGATCCTCAGTGTTTCAGAGATAGAACGTATTTATTGTGTCCCACCTTCTTGCTGACACTTAAATTTCCCTCTGGGATAAACGGGCCCAGTATCCAGCAGAGGCCCTGCTGTTTTAACACACAAGCTCACACTGAGCTGTCTGCGAGAAAACCCAGGTACCAGTCCCCGCAGAACCTTCAAATCACTTTGAATTGATGCAGTAAAATAAAGCAAAATGCATAATAATGTGTTAGCTCCCCGGTGGGAGCGCAGGAAACGCAGAGAAGACGAGGATAAAGAGGCAAAGGTTTCCCGGGCCAGGCAGCGCTGTCAGTTTCTCGGCTTTCTCTCTCAAACTCCAAACACCCCACGCTGCTCGCTCCTCTCGTTGCCCTCGGTGACCAAACAAAGAGGAGGATGTTTGTCAGAAAAGTAACGAAAATCAATAAAAGCAAGACCCCACCACCAACCACCTGGCCAAAGGCTTGCTGCGTTCATACACACTATTACGAGTACGGCTCCTTTCCCTCCTAGGTTTTTCCTTCCTACGCTAGCTACAGCATAGAGGAGTCGGGAGGAGGAGGCCCGGGGGGTGGGGTTGGGTGGGGGTGGGGGCGCCTCCCACAGTGTTGCCCGTGGGCTGTCTGCGTTGCTCTAGAGTCGGGGCATAAGGCATTTGGACACTATTACCACCACTATTACCACCGGCATTACTACCTACAGTCAGATTTGAGGTATTTAAAGTGGTGTTTGTAAAGTCAAAATCCTTGCTGTTTCCATCTCTGGTGCTAAGTGGTCTTTGCTGAGGTATTTTCAGCTGAGATCATTTGGCAGTCTAATGGTGTGGGTGGTACTGTGTGAACTCCATTCTGCAAATGAAAGGTGGGTGAAGCAAACCAGAGTTTGGGAGGGTTTACTCAAATATCAAACCAAATATCTTAAGCACTCCTATGAGAAAGTTTTTAAAGACTCAAAAAAAAGAAAAAGAAAAAAGGTGTTGTAGTGGTACAAAATAGTGAAAAATATTCAATAAAATAAGCCGACCTCTACTGTGTTTATCCAGACTCCAAAGGTACTTTATTTGGAAAGTTTCTTTGCTTCCATGAGGTCTTTTGTTTCTACTTTTAAGGTCACATTGTGTTTAGCAACTATTAAGAAATCTTATCAGCTCTCCTTGGCTTGCCTCACTGCTAGTTTTTCTCTAGATTACGCAATGGTTATTTGGATATTGGCAAGGGATTTTTAACCTATGAGCATACCCTGGGTTGCTAGCGACCTAAGGTAAGGGTTAGGTTTCCGCCCCTTTGATGTGAAATCCTTTAAGACTGGTTCTTGAAATTAGGCTTGTTTAACATGTGGCTAAAACAAAATAAAACCCTAGGTGGTTTGCCAGTGACTTGTTTTGGGGTGAGGGTTGCATCTAGCCCTTTAACATCCAAAATAGAAGTCTTATAAGAATTATAAGGCCTGAAAGGGACTTGATTTTGAATGGTAACATCTTTTAGCTTTTGAAACGAGGCTTATTTAGCATGTGGCTACAGTGCAGACAAGTTTGACAGTGATCTGCTGGGGTTACGTTTAGGGTTCAGATCTGCCCCTCTGACATAGTCAAATGTAAAATCTTATAAGAACTGTAAGGCCATTTTCTAGCTGAATGGAGAGCTGAATTGAAAAGTAACATCTTGTGGAAGTAGGCTTGTTTAGCAAAAGCAATCTTAATCCTATTTGGTTTGCCAATAGCCTGTTTAGAGCTAGGCAATGTTGATGGATGTTGAGAACCAACCAAGCAACCAAGCACTACAGCTACAGTTAAAAATTTGTCCAGTTGCCTCCATTGGTCCAATAATCAGCAATTACCATTATATCTGTGAGTTGTATCTGAATGGCAAGCAACTGTGCCATCCATCCATCCATTCATCCAACCAACCAACCAACAATCCATCCATCCAGAGTGCATGTTGTTAACTCTGTGGCCATTAGTGATGTCTCAACCTAAGACATACCTCTAGAGGATAAATGAAATGACAGAAAATAATAACAAATTCAATAAATGCCCATTGAAAAATCAATAATCGAAATTTGATCAGTTGTTGACAGTCAATAGGTTCACCCAATTGCCCACTCTTTATAGAGATCTCAGTTTCCTTTTGCTTTGCACTGATTTAAATATAAGCCAGCCTTAAATAAAGACCTTGAGGTGTTTGTTCTTCCCCTTTTTTGCTGTACTTTTCAATCTCTGGCTCTCCTACGGCTTTAATTTCTTCACCGGCTCGTGCCAAACCCAGTTACTTCAGTTTCAGTTAGAAACCCTTCCTCGCTGGCTGTTTCAGAGTATTTCCCTCTGACATCATGCATGAGCTCCTCTGGATAACAGTTGAATGGCTAAAATCAAAATATGACTCAACACTCCCTCCCCTCCTTGCCTCGCGCTCTCTTTCACTCTGACACACTGTTCTGGCAACATATGGCAAAACAACATAAAACCCCTAATGCACTCCAACTGTGACTCGCCCTAAAATGCTGCTGCACCCTGTAAAGAGAGCACTTGTTTCCTCCCACACAATATGAGAGTGCGACTTAATCTCAATTACACCCAGAGGTGAGCACCATTTTACTTCCCCACCTGAGTGATTGGCGAGCAACAACCGGCTGAACTCTTAAGAGCGGTGCTTTGCTGCACTCCTCGACTCCACTTACCCAGCGAGAGAGAGAGTATTGTGGTCGAGGTCAGCAGAAACAGCCTCTTACGGTTCCTCATTCCTGTACTGCAATCTGTATTAGAGCGTCTTAAAGGACGGATTTTAGTGACCAGGAGAATTTTTCTTTCTTTTTTTTTTTTTCTCAGAGATTTTGGTTCTGGATGCCAGCAATCCCCTGGATGCCGGCATGTTACAGCGGAGGCCTGCCCACGCCGAGACTGCATCACGGCTGAGTGCTATAAAGGGTCACAGCTACTGCCCTCGGCCTCACTGCAGCGCATGGGGGGTGGGGGTGGGGGGTGTAGGTGGAGGTTACACTGGAGACCTGAAACTTTTCTTTTAGTTGTTTGGTAATTTCTTTTTAGCCGCTTTTCTACATTTCCCCAGGAATTAAAAATTTTACTGTAAAAGAAAAGTTTTGGTCCTTTATTACAAAGAAGAGAAGCTTTTAGCAGTTACTCCTTTTAACAGCTGTCTTATTAAGTTTAGTGGCCAGTATTACCCTTTACCTTATCCAAATCATTCAGCTAACAATTGGGGTTATTATTTCATACTGTTAGCCAACAATTTCAACTGTTTATCCATGCTTGGATCAAGTATTCTCTGATTAATTATTCTCTGACTAATGTAACTGTTAGCTGTTAAATCTTAAATTTCGCTTACAATTTCTGATATTTATCCACTATTTTTTAGCTAACAATTTAATTTTTTTTTTAATCTATACTTTTATTTAGCTTTTTTAAGCAGCTTGCATAGCCAAAAATGTTAACAGTTAGCCATACTCTTAGCTAAGAAATGTATAACTTTGAGTTCATTATTGTAGCTAACCATTTCCGCCGTTTTATCTACTAATCTATACTTTCAGAAAGCTTCAACAGTTAGCCTTAGTTTTTTACTTAAGACATTTAAGTGTCATTTTAGCTAGCTATTCAAGTATTCTCCATTATGTTTAGCCAATAATTTCATTTTATTTATTTATTTTTTTACATTTGTAAGTTTAGCAGTTTGGCTAACAACTTTAGCTGGTAGCGATACTATTAGCCAAAACATTAGTAACTTTTAAATCATAATTTCAGATAACCAGTTCTACTTTTTTTTCTATTATGTTTACCTGACAAATGAATTAGTTTATCCACACTTTTATCCATCTTTTTAGAATGCTTGTTGGTTATGTTTGGATGCCTGGTTGGGAATCACTGCACTGAGACGCTTACATTGCCATCACTCTCATTCAACTCCAACTTTTTTGTATCTTCCACTGAAGAGGGATAACAGTCCAGCTTAATTCCTGCTTGCAGTCCTCCAACACTCTTACCTGCCTCCCCCTCACAAAGAAAAGAGAGCGCGAGAGACGGTATGAGGACAAGGACAGGCGCCATGTTTTTGTATTTTAAATAAACATGACCCTTGTGGTTTCTCCCAAGGCGAGGCATTAAAAAAATAGAGAAAGAGAAGGGCTCTCAACAACAACAACAACGGTACCTTCGCCTGGACAAAAAGAGACGAGGGGAGTTATCGGGGGGGGGCAGAAGTGCCATTCAGAGCCACTCAGACCTGCACTCTCTAAAAATAGCACAAAGATAACTTCACTGCACGCAGGAGAGGAGAAATTAAGAAAATAAAAACCTATATGCAAGAATATTTTCATCATTCTAGAGTATAATCTTAACATTTGAGCTGTTTATAAGACCGCAGAGTGCCTGCAGATAGAGCGTATCAAGCAAAAATAACAATCAGAGTTCAACAGGTAAAAGTTCAGACTTTCTGTCTCCTTAGATTAGCTAATCTTGTTCTCAGGGACATTCAAATTGTCTGTGCGTGTACAGTAGCGACAATGAAGAAACAGAAACACAACAAATACATTTTCAAGTGGAGAACCGTCGCTGAAAATGCCAGTTTTTGCTGCATTTCTACAAGTTTTGGTGGACACTGGTTCATAACATTAAATGATGAAGAATCAAGGAGAAGAAGGGCGAGGGTCTGCTTTGTGAAACCTTCACTGAAATCTTCCAATAAGGGATTATGACACAGATCATAAATATACTCAACCTTATAAATATTTGAGCTTGGCTACTCCCCTTGCTTAATGTGCTGTACAGGCCCTAATTAAGCCGGTATCTGATAGATGCCACTGCATAATGATGTGCGGGTATCTGGGGGTGGGGGGGGGGGTGGAAGGCTGGTAAAAGGCAGCAGCAATGGCAGCAGTGGCGGCAGTGGCAGCAGTGGCGGTGGCTGGGGACACGTATCATCCGAACTGCTCGCTTTGTAATAATGATAGCAACGTTAATGATGGCACTGCTGCTTCAATTAAAACTACTTAGCTACTACAGCTGACCCCGACTGAGCCCGTGAGAGCGGCGAGGTAAGCTAGTCCTCCGTCTCCCTCGTTCACAGGAAAAATCCTCCCTTTATCATCAGGTCATTTGGAGTCTATTGTGAAGCCTAATTCTCTTAAACCAAGTGAGAATATTTTCAATAGAGATGGACTGGTTTCGAGGACGGTTTGGGATGAAGGGTCATTTAGCGCTGTTCTGGTGTTATTATATCTACTTTAGAGATAATTACGAGGCTTAAAGTGGTGCTAGTTTGCTCAAAACAAGCGCAGGCCAGGTTGTATCAGTTGTAATGCATGACAAAACAGCCACTTATTACTTACAGATAAATTCTGAAAGTGAAAGTTGATACCTTACTCTTATTTTCAAGGCATGTCTAGACATGTGCACACATCAGCAGACTTCTAGTCTTCAGGCAGCTTTGTGGCCTTATCCTGACTCCTTTCAAAATGTTTTTGATAAAAATGAGCATCTAGAAATAAGACAGAGAGGCAGAGTGGCAAAAAAAAAAGCTACTTTCTTGTATGGTGTTGGAGAAAGGGTGGAATGAAGTCCCAAAAACGAGAAGGATTTTCACTTGATTTAAGAAAAAAAATGACTTGCTTCCACCTCTCTGTTTCACACACACACACACACACAGACACACACACAGTTCCTATGTGGATGAGATAGAGCAGGCATTGATTTCACTCCCTCCTGTCTCCCTTCGACTGCAGCCGGCCACCTTCTCCCGCCCGTTCGCGCTCGTATACGGGACGCCGTTTGCACCTCTTTGTAAATTTCCTGCTAAATTTTGCTCGACTTTTTTCTGCCGACGAGGTCCGTTCGCCGCCGCCTCACACGCCGGCCTCGCCTTGCCAAGCGCTATCTGAGCTGTGATTCACTCACTAACGTGCTATCCAGGTCTCACAAAGAGGAAGCTTCTCACTCCTGACCAGTAAATGATTCTAATAAAAGAACAGTAAAAGGTGGCCATTTTTAAAACTTGCGTGCGCGGCTTTTATTGCTCATGCTGAAAGCTCCAAACAATCCAAATAAAGAGAGGAAACCTGACCCAGTTTGGGGTCTTGAAACAGTTTATAATAAGAAAATAGATGCAGAAAAGTTTTTACGACTCTCCTCCGGGGAGCTGATTCTTCTGAGCTTCCCCTAATTTAAAAGCTCAACTTGTAACCTTCATTAAGACCGGAGACTGACTCGTCACCTCGAGTTCAAAATGTTAAAGCATTGTCTGGTGAACTCGTGCCGCCACAAACCATCCAGGGAGGCGCACGGAGCCAGGGAGCGGGGAGCGGGGAGGTGGGGGGGGGCACCTCAAAACTTCATGACTCAATTATACTGGGCATTTGATTCATGTGCTAACCAGACGATCAATGCAGATTAATTATGTAATAGTCATTTTGGCGGCGCGCCACTTGCAGCAGAGGTAAAAAAAAAAAAAAGAAGAAAGAGAAGAAAAGAAGCTGTAGACCCTTGGCTTGAATCGGGGTTTAAAAGCCACGTGGGCTGCAGGCTTGCTCAGGTACTTATTCAATTACTGCTCTGCAGAACTGTGCTGGAAGCATAACCGCTCTCCTTCTCCCTCCACTGACCGGGCCTGCTTCTGACAGGCTCTTATTACTGAGCAAACATGCCTGCCAAGTAGCCATGAAGCAGATCCTAATGAGCACATTATTGTATTTACCTTAGATAAGGTGAGCCGCCCGAGGTGATAACAGGCGGATAACCCGGTGTTTGGATAGCGGATGTATACATGCAGGGGATCTTTTGGTATTTGGCGAGCAGGTTGAATGAGGAATGTGATACACCTGGATCAAAGGGGAGGCGGGGGAGTGGATAAAGGCGGTGGAGTGGAGGTTTTGGGGCGGCGAAGCCCCACCCGAAATGTAACTGCCCGCCCGTGGTGACCCCTACCACAATAAATGGCAACGTCATATCGATTTAAGAGTTTAAATTTTCTGGGATAATAATGATCTCCTTATTGTAAATATGACTATATAATAGGGGTGTTGAGATTATAGTTAACTAAAACCTAAACTAGGTGTGAAAAAAAACAATAATAACTTGACTTTTTTGGGGGGGGGAGAGAACTATGAGAATATGAAACAACTGAAATAAACAAAAAAATATATAGCTTAGGAAACATGATCACACTTTGGTCTGTAAACTTAAAACAAAGGATCTGTGAGACACTGATCTTTATTTCTGCCTCTCACCGGAGACAAACATCATCGCAGTTGTAACCGCGCTGCATTTTGCTGGCTCCATTACCTCGCTGGTTGAATTTCGTGCTTCGGCGTGGGGATGCCGCATCTTCTAATGCACGTTTATGGAGGCAGGTGGTCTGCTCGTAATTAATATTATTATAACTCGCTGATTTTTCAATTTTCAAGTGGTTTGGTTTGGTATTTATTACTGATTGCTGATCATTTTCTAATTTCACATGGACGCGCTAAAGCTGGGCTGGGGTCCCCCCCCCCGCTCCGTTCAAAAAAAATCCCAGAAGCACCCTTGAACGGTCACAAATCAGGGAAAATCGTGTTGAAATCTTAAAAAAGCTGAACCATTTAGAATCAGGGAAAGGGTCAGCGGGCAGGAAGTGGCCTGACGATCTGATTTTGGGGGTAAAAGGTCACCGATGAGGCTTTTTTTTTTTTTTTTACCTCAGCTGCCCTGCTGCCTCCTTACCCCTGGAGAGCTCACATTTAAATTACTGCAGAGAGCGCCTCTCAGATTTATCACCTATTGACCACAGTTCACGGCAAAGTCATAAATCCTGCCTCCTGCCCCTACAGATGGAGCTCTGTCAGCTCCATAATACAGACGGGACACGGGCAGAGAAGAAGAACAAAGCCCCAGACTCGCTCTTGTGTGAAAAGGTATCCGCCGCTGTCAATCCCGTGCATTCGCAGCTTCCTGATTTGGAGTTTTTTGTCCCCCGGTGGCACCTATAGTGTGCCAGATGTGTGTTACCGCCGTCCTCCTCCCCCCTTCCACTCCAACTCCCGTCCTCCTGCATGTGACCTGAGACAGGCCCGGGGCTGAATTCTGGGTAATTTCTCGCTCACATCCTACACCGTCGATTGCGGCGCCTTTTTGAGGTGAGGGAAAGTGACAGCACCGACTCTCCAGGGCAGAGCTTCCCAGTTGAGTGGATCAGTGGTCTGAAAATCGCTTATGAATAGTCATTAGGGCCTTCATTACAAAGCCCCTCACTACCCACTTCTTCCTGTGCAACCAAATGCCTCTTGTCATCTTCACAAGGTGTATCATTTAATTGCCAATTGATTTTTCTCCCCTCCTCCTCTGTATATGACAACATGTCACATAGCAAAATGCAGCCTCGACCAGCCCAAGGCGGCCGCATATTCTTGGCATCCCGAGCAGCCTGTGAATATTCTTCAAGGAAGGAAAAAGAGAGACAGGAAGAGAGCTTAAGCGCCTCACACAATAATTAAACTCAATACATGTGAAGACAGAAAGAGAAAAACACTCTTTGTGCGACGGATTGTTTCTTTGTGACCCATTTTCCATTTTGCAGGCCACAAAGCTTTTGAGAGAGCGTATGTTCTCCCTCTTTTTTTATTTTTTTATTTTTTAAATGTACAGGGTGACTCGTCATGGTGGCATTTTCTCCTTCTTTAAAAATCTGTATATTTCCCACTGACATGCCTGTTTGCTGCTTCACAGTCGCTGTCAGTGCCATTAGCAGAAGTGACACACCTATTTTGTCTCAAAGTAAATGTAGGACAATCGCCTCTGATCGCAAAAGAGTGAATCTACCGTTATAAAAAAAAAAAGAGAGGAAAAAAAAAAGAAGAAGAAAGACCCGACAACATTTCAGTGACAGCTCGACACACGTCCGCTCAAATCTCTCAGCGTTTTCCTGTCAGCCTGCCTCGCAACCCCTCAGGTTTGCGCCCAGAAACTATGGAGCATTTGAAGTCAGAGGAAGGACGCAAACGGCGAGGCCGCGTCCCCCCCCCGCCCCCCTCCACAACATGCTTCCTCGCCCATCAGATGATGCCTGTTGTGTTTTCTTTTCCTTCTTTTCCTTTTTGTCTGTGTGCGCGCGCGTGTGTGTTTGCTGACAGATTGCGACGGTCCCGTTGTAATGACATCCAGATCTGCAGGGTTATCTGTCAGGTGCACTTCGCCTCGGGTTCAACTACGGGGAGGAGCGTGCATTGTGTCCGAAAAAAAACAAACCCAGAAGCAGCAGCATTACACGTCGCCCGTATTTACAGAGCAATTTCATCCCGCCTGCATGCGTGGAGGATTGAGCTCGGAGCCTTGTCTAGCCTTCAAATGTGGCAAATCAGCACAGTCGCCCCCTTTGACACGAAATGCAGCACGATTATCGAGTTGGTGCAGCCTTAATAAGCTGAATAATGAGGGAATTTCAGAAATGCCCAAGCGCCATTATACCCCAACAATAAGAGCTAGGAGTGAGTAAACCAGTGCAGGGCAGAAGGTAGGCGTCGGGGATATAATGAGGCTACTGTGTAAGTAATGTAGTCTCTATTGTATACCCATGTAAATGCCCATTTCTTCACATGCACAGCAACGACGGCATTAAGCCAGTCAGATTTCTGGAAGAATGGCACACACAGTAGCGCTCTCTTTTTCTACTTCGCCCCTCTCTCTCTCTCTCTCTCTCTCTCTCTTTTCTCTGCCTCGCTTCTCTCTCCTTTTTTCCCGTCCCGGTGACAGCCAGTGACAGTGGCTGGCAGCCGCCCGGCTTCTTGAAGGCAAACATTACAGCGAAAGATGAGCTGCAGGTGTGCCAGACTTGTAAACACGCGTTAATTACACATTTTTCCAGCGGACGACAATGAGGTCACTGGAATAATTGCTGGGTTTTTTTTGTTTTGTTTTGTTTTTTTACTCCAGTGTAATCTAAGTGGGAACGACAGGCTTTTGAATCTTGCTCTGCTGCTGGGCTCCAAAAAAAGTGTAGCTCCTATAAATGAAGTGATTAAAAAAAAAACCTGTTGCAAGTTATCTCACTGTTAAACTGAGTCTGTAAAGACTTACTTCAAGTTCACCCAAAGCTAACGCTTAAAGAAATGCAGTTCCTCAAATGGCAGCTAGAGGCTCTATTCAAAAGTGAGTCAGCGCCCATAGACTCCCATGTTAAAATGCCAACCTTTTACAGCAGAAATAAACATGTTTCAGCCTGCTACAACAAGCAGATCTGGTTCCTATTGCTAATTCACACCCTTGTGAGAGCTGCACGGGTGGTGAATTTTTATTACACGCCTCCGATTTAAGAGCATGAAGGTGCAACGTTAGGCAACGGCTCACCTCAGCTAGTTCACGTCGCTGAAGTTGACCTCTCGACCCTGTGATTTTGATGCCCTTTCGGGCATCTTTAACACAATTACCTGAGGTCAACGAGCTTTAGTATTTATGCACTAATTAGCAGGGGTGTGCAACTCTGGATGAAACTTACCAACCAAGCTATCTAGCAATAGCTGATAACTGAGCACCCTCGCCTCTAAATAAGGTTACCTTTTAACCATGTGTTGGGAGGAAAAAGAACACCTGATGGTCACCTCCATAAAGCTAAAGCTGAGGCTTCAAAACCAGGTCCAAAAGCCACTGGATGGGATCACAGTGGCTACTGATATCTTTTATATTCAGTCTGAGTGACTCTACAAGCGTGCCCTTTACCCTGTTTTGCTTTGAAACCCCGAGCAAAAAGCCCGATCCCTATTTTACATCTGCTAAATGCATGAATGGGGTAAGTGGGCAAACAATTTCCGCACAATCATGATCGCCATTAATTATATTGGCGGTTCGTTCAATACCGTTTGTCCTCATCTTTTGAAATATGAGTCCCCCGGACAGTAAATGATGTCAGGTACCTCACAAATCATGCCTGTGGTCGGCTAAGTTGCTTCAGCTGGGAGATGGCGGGGGAGGTCTGTTTGAGGAAAACAATCTCCCTCCTGCATTGTCAGACATGGGGGGGGGGTTTGCAGCGAATAGGCACATACATCAAAAGAACTGCCAAACAATTGTCTGTTTTTTATTAATAAGCTCCGAATATTGCTGCCGGACAAGGCCAGGAGAAATGCCTGGCTTGCACTTTTTTCCCCCCTGCAACACAGTACAGGTGCAGCGTGGTGGTGTGGATTTTCCTGCAGCATAAAGAGGCTTGTAACTCGTCCTAATCTGTCAGGCTGCGGTGTGGCTCGGCTCTATTGAGGAGGGAGATAGGCCTTCGCCAGGACGCCTGCTCCTTTTCAAGCCGAGGTCACAAAAATCCAGGTGGATCGTGTTCACGAGCCAAGTCCCCCCACTTTTATTCCCCTAACGCAGTTAAAGACATGAATACAGATCTCCCTGAGCCTGCGAGGCCTGGCAAACCTCCACAGTGGAGCTAATGTGAACAAGCTCCATCTCAGCGAGTCAGTTCGGACTGAAATTGCCTCCTAAGAGACTCGTTTTCTTTAAAAGTTTTCTAGAAATGAGCTAGAATGGATACATAAGGCAGGAGAATAAAGGAAAAAATGAAAGCAGGGATTTTTTTTGGACTTGTTTTAAGAAGAGAGGATCGGAAAGGACTTGTGATGAGTATTATTTGATCAGTGAGAGATTTGCTAACCAAAATGGATATTGGAGGTTTATGCTTCTTGTTGAGTTGATTTTGTTTGCATTTGAATTCCTAGAGTTATAAATGCACCTTTTCTGATCCAGTTAGACACTTTGGGATAGTTCATCTTCAAAAATTTACAAATTTGCATGTTTCTTCTGTGGCCTGTGATATTTACCCAAGTTGGCCAGCTGCAGAGATGACCACTTTCTCGTGAATATAAAGGGACTAAATGCCACTCACCTTGTGGTGCTTAAATGTGCCAAAATAAAAAATAAAGTTTAAAAAATCAGCAGAAATCACGACCTTGTTACTCTGCAAAACTTTCCGTGAGCAGTGTCATATAGGAACTACTTTCTTTGCACCAAACGGTGTCTGTAAATCAAACCAAGAGTGGAGCTAAGCCAATGGGGGATGGATGCCACCCTTCCTTCTGCTGGATCAGGTGTAATTGTTCTTTTTTTAGAGTAAACTGTCCCTTTAAATGCCCAAGATGTTCCCGCTAAAGTCAACACCTTAAGCATTGCTCGTATCAAAACAAAGTTTTAAACTTTTGAAGTGACTCCCGTCCTAACTTGGAACAAAGCAAATCAGTTTAGCACCAAAGCAACAACTTCCCTGCAGAACAGAAGCCAAAGAGCTATTTGATTTCGGTTGGTGGATGTAGACAGTAGAAAGAAAATAGTTCCCGTGCAAAGCCGCTCACAACAAGGTTTATTGATATTTTTTGATTATATTGAAGATGTCTCCACAAAACTGGGCACACCAAAACGATCTGGAAGGATAAACAGCTGTGCAGGTCAACGAGAAAAAGCATGAATTACGTCTTTAGTCAAACATCCCGTTTAATACCGCAGACTGAGATGAGATTATAATAAAAATCTACTCGTGACAACCTTTTCCTTGCAGAAATATCCACCTGCTGCCTCGGTAACTGTCACCTTTCACCAAGACTGACGCTGGAGTTTCTATCTGATCTGCTGCACTTTGTTTAAGTATCTCTTTCCATTTGTTGGGGGAGGCTAATCCTTTGCCGTACTCTTTACAAGCTGTTAATATTGATTGCCGCCGCGGATGAGAGAGGGGCGGCTCAATCTCAATAACAGCATTCCATTATATGGCAGACGACAGCCGTGCCGAGTGTGCATCTTCCATGCGGCCACGCATTTAGGGTATTATCAAATTGATAGTGACTCAAATTGATTTGGATAATGAAGGTCGCTGCACCTTGAAATATAATGGCCACTTATTGTAATTACCATCACAATTATCAAGGTCACCGCATCAAAAACAAAAGGGGGCTGACATTGTGACCGGAGCAATGGAGTCTGATGAGCCGATCATAGAGGCTGGGGTTGGAGGGGCGTGCTGTTATACGTGATGATGGTAAATACAGATCGAGGCTCGAGTGTTTGATGGGAGGTCATTAATTTACCCTCAAAAACATACACAAAACTCGAAATCCTGGTTTCATTTAAGGTCAAAAAACAGAGCAAATGGCATTTACTCCTGTATGATTTTGACTTCCACTGCCCTTCACCCTCCCTCTTCCCTGTTCGTTTCCTCGCTGCCTCTGATGCCCGTCAACATGTCAGGGAAAACGGGGATGACATCCCAACACGAGCGAACTGTCACGCTCGACACCTCCAGCTGGGGCGCTCGCGGGTGTGAGCAAAAAAAAAAAAAAAAAATCCACAAGAAAAAAAAAAAGACACGCGCGCACACACATCGAAAGAAAGCCCACGTCTCTCGGTTCAGATGCAAACCGACCTGCATGATGGCGATGAATACGGTCGTACAAGCACTCAGAGGAAGCAGCAGGGATGGCTGCCGACTATCTCCGAGAATCAAACAATGTTGGAGTGTGTTTCCTTTCACACAGTCGGGCCTGCAATAAACCCTTGGCCTTTGTTTCGACTACGCTGAGCAGAAGGATGACCTCAGCTTTGAAACAATAAAGGGCCTGTAATGGTCTCTCATGAGGCCTGCTGCTTCAACTTTGTTTCTCCTGAAAGTGTGAGAAGGCAGGGAAAAAAAAAAAAAAGAGGGCCGGGTTATAAACTTTTCCTGCTCTTTAACAAACCGTGCCCATCGGTGCCACCTAGGAGATAAATGAGAACACAAGCAAGTGTCAATACCAGCCCGTTGGATGGATTTGTAAGATGTGAAAACCGGAAAACTCAAAATTTATGATTTTCAACTGTTTTTTCTTGGTTTGCAGCCTTCCTAATAACAAAGACATAATCCACGGCCTGGCATGCTACATCAGAGTAAAAGGTAAAGCATTAAATGAGAGAAAAGGTCCTGTTTTGTCACCATTTTCCTTTTTGGGTTGGTCCACAGTAAAATCAGGGCATACAAGTGAATCAACAGGAAATTTGTGTCCCGGTAATGAACCTGTCTGTAGCTTGTCGACAATTTTAATGCACTTATTTCTTGATTAACTTGGCTAACTTGTTTTGCTAATCTTGTGAGGTCTCAATTATCACCAGTGAGGACCCCAACCCTAACCCTAACCCTAACCTTAACCCTGGGGGATTACAGTATGCAAACTGTCTCCGAACTCTTGGCAATCAGGAGACAAAACATGAGTCCCTCCAATAGACGTGCATCAGAAAACGGTATTTTGATTGTCTCCAAAACACGGAGTTCTGGGCTAGGGTTGGGGGTTGTCATTTGATGATGACTTAGACCTCATGGTGTTAAAATCTCTGACTCAAACAAACAAGAACGCACACAAACCCATATCATGACCACTGTTTAACATCAAAACTGGCTTGGAACTTCGAAACTTGTCATATTTTTCCAAAAAAAGGGTTTAGGGCGGGGTTAGGGTAACCACCTATGAAGTCTTCTTGAATGACTGTTTATCATCAGAATTGCAATAGGATGATTTATTAATTGTTTGGTTAAACTTTATAGTGTAAACTTTTTACACTATAAAAAATCATTTGCAGTTTTATAGGTTATTGAGCAGCATAGTCATTGTCTGGCCTACTTATGACCCACAAACTTAGATAAGTTTGACACCCCTGTTTTAGACAATTACAGAAAAGTGATCCCCACCCTGCTGGGAGGTAGCAGAGCTCAAAAACAAACACACTGAGGTTATTTGCTAACAGGTGACAAGAGAAATTCAGAGAAAGGGCAAATGAACGTGTGTGTGTGTGTGTGTGTGTGTGTGTGTGTGTGTTAATAGTAGTGGTAATAGTGGTGGAGGGTACTAAGGGGGCGGAGGCATGGCAAACTGCTAAGAGGATCAAATATCGAAGCACAACAAAAGCTGTGTCACAGGGGCGTTTGAGTCACAAGTCTCCCTTCGACAAACCCCTCCTCCGCCACCCACCTCTTCCCCCCGCCCGCTACCCCGTACCTCTAACCTCCTGTTACCACGACAGCGCTCTGCCACAAAGACAGCCCCCCGATATGACAAAGAACAAAACGGCAGACAGATGTAGGTATTGTCATGCAGAATGTTCCCTCCCTCCGCCTCCTCCTCCTCCATCCTCCTCCTCCTCCTTCGTCTCTCACAGAGAAAACCTGCTCTTCTTTGCCTCGAAAAAAAAAAAAAAAAAAAAAGAGCATCGAGTCGCTGCCCCAGAGCCGCCGCCGCCGCCGCCGCTGCTGGAACTTGGAGGCCGCCATGTCGGTCAGCGATCAGGCCAACTCTCTGGTCACGTCTCTGCAGCCCGGCGGTGGCGTGGAGTGACACAGAGGTGAAGCCAGATGTTTTTAAAAAGCTGCAAAGGTGGTAGTTTGCGCTGATATTTTGGTGCATGTAATGTGGGCGCTTACGGTGCCAAAAAAAATCCAAAGATTCCTGCTCGTTTTATTCTTAGGGAAGAAAGCCACAGAGGCAGGCCTCGCTATCACGGCACATGAGGGCTCTGGAGTGGAAGTTTGCAGCGGCTCCTTAAGGCCGGTGAGGCCAGCTGATGCATTGATCTAGTTTCAACATCAAACAGGTTTTATTTTTAGCTTGTTGGTAAACTGGGTGAGACTCAATGCTCTCATTTCACTCTTAAATCACAGACAGATAAGAGTGGACTATATTTGGTCTGAACTTTCCCTCGTGAGCAAGAAAGTTTAGTTTGAGAAGAAAAAAAAAAGGGGGGGGGGGCTCTTCAGTGTCCTTCTACTCAGGTGTTGGGTCATCTGACCCATGGGTTCTTGGTGAAGCCGGGGCGTATTATTACAGCTGGGAGATCCAGAGGAGATGCTAGCGTGGGGACAAGGTCCTGATTGATTCAGACCAGATGGGCGTCCCAACGCGCTGCAAAAAGCCGCGACTGAAAATAGCTCCTACGCCGTCTCGCTGCATTCCTCGGGAACACATTGTGCACTTCATGGCAGAAGATCTACAAGTTGTTCCCCATGAGGGAGGCGTATATGTGTGTGTGTGTGTATGGGGGGTGGGGGGGGGGGTGCCTTAAATCCAGCTTTTTAATATCCACACGAGATTGCTTATCAGAGCTGGACAAGAAGTGAGATGCTTAGATCAACAGACATTACAGGAGGAGGTTTAAATATCAACAAGCTTTCTTTCCACACCCATGTTGAGTGATTAATCACCTGAGCAGAGCCATGCCAGCTACAGCACATGACTGAACAAACAAGCCTCAGATCTATGATTTCCCAGCACTCCGGCATGATTCTGCTTCTCAGAGGTAAATTAACAACTATAATCGTGCTCGTCGCTATTGTTTAAACCACAGAGCGTGCGCACAAAAATAACACATTGCTTAACACTGCGGGAGTTGTGGTGGCCGGAGAGGTACCTTAAATTAGCTGGGGATTTAGCCTTAATTGGTGAAAGTCATCTGCCTCAACCTTCACCCTGCTAAATCCCCCTTGCTCTCTAGTCTAGACTGAATTGACGGCAGTAATGTCCCAGGCCGGCGGTGGCAGCAGCAGCAGCAAAGGGACAAATGCAGAGCGGCAGGCCAATCTGACATGAAGCCCATCTCCGGGGCTTTAATGCAGGGTGGCAGCAAAGGCCTCTTTTTAAGGAAATCAATTAAGGTTTAAAAAGGTGATTCCTGGATGCAGTGTCTGGCTTTATTCCTGGGAGGGAACGAAGGGGAAAGGAGGAGGCTGGAGGGAGGAAAAGAATGGAAGGGTGGTCCCATGGGGGTAAAATAGAAACCACACAGACACACACACACACACACACACACACACACACCCATAATCACACACCTCAATGGCACCATTGTTGTAAGCAAAGCGCCTAACTGCAAATTTGGCAGAGCCGTTTCGCCCGATGTGTAAGTTTACATGGTTGTTTTAGTGTTGACTGACTCTTGGACCCTGGAAACATGGTGGAAGTTTGACTTCTTTAAATCTTTCATCCCTCAGCGGAGTTTCTTTGACAGCTCAGATAGGCTTCAGCCTCCCCGTGACCTTAAGTCGGATAAGCGGCTAAGAAAATGTTTGTATGTGGGAGTTGGAATGGAGAGAGAGAGAGAGGTATCTAAATTAGCCTTCACGTTACATCCCGGACAGGTCACCAGTCAATGTTTGGCAGTCTAGACATTAAAAAAAAAGAAAAGAAAACTCTGCTCTAGACGGAAGGTCTGGAGACATCAAGCACGCTCTAGTGAAGACTGCCAAACATGTGAGGAAAACATGGTGCCTAAAAATATGACGACTTTCCTGCTTGATTCTAAACTTGTGACACTTTTGAACATAAAGTGGCTCGAGCAGAAGCCATGGACCCAATTTGAAGGCAGAGATCGCTCAAGTAGAAAACTGAAAACAGCTGAGCTGATCTGGCTCGGGCTGCGCTGGTGCTAAAACGGCTATTTTCCTAATGAACTCTGGGTCACCTTGTCACCCTCCATTTGAAACCACTAGCTTCTTTCCAAGTAGCCTTCTGGTTCTGTTTTCAATATAACTCACATCTTGATACCGCTATCACTCGCCACCGAAACTTTCAAACCTGTGGGAAAGGGCAGGAAGGGTTTTAGCCTCATTCTGCACCGTTTAGCAGTGAGCTTGTTGGATTTCACTCGGTTACGCCATGTATCAAAGGGAAAGAGTCTTTATCAACACAAAGGTGCCTCTACACCTTAGAAGCGACTTTAATCTCCGCCCTGAGCGCCAGAAGAACTATTCTTTCCTCAGCGAGGCACCTTGCATAAGATGTCGAAATCAGCTTACGACATGATCTTTTAAGAAAGCTCGCTCTTGTGTGCAGGTTTCAGACAAGGTGAGCTGTGCAGGAGAGTAAATACCATTGTGGCCTGTGAAAGATGAACATCCTCCCCAGGTCCCAATCACAAGCCTTCAGCACTCGGATACACATAAACAAATCCAGGGAGTCTGGCTTAATGCATAACTCTTATTTATGTCATTCAATTTAGCCCTGCTCGCTTGGCAATTCATTTTCATGATCAATTATAAAACCTTAAGGCATCTGTAATGCATTTGGCTTGACAGGGCGCGCTCACAGACACTCACTCAAACACGCAGCGGTAAAATATTCAACCCCAGCGCCTATGAGAATAGGCTGAATTGGCTAATTTTCCTCCATTTTCATTGAGTATTTGTTTATATTTATCCCCGGGGAGTCAACAGTTACCTACACCTTTGATGCTAATAGCAGGCTTTGTGTTGCGTTGAACTCGCACACTTGTGCGAGGTGTGTCTGCAGCTGACTGAGCTCGTATGAAACGAGATGAGAAACAAGCCGCAAACTGGTAATTTGCACGGTGTAGATGTAATCTAGATGCAAAGAAAAGGGTTGACTCTGGATATCTGACATGAGCCGGTGAGCAAATAATGGTCGGTTCCCCCTCAGGGACAAAGCAAGATCTTATTATAAGAATCTCACAGAGGGTAAAACAGTTAAAATATGTTCTACGTACCTGAAAACCAACATCACCACTAACCAGGGGGTAAAAGGTAAAAAAAAAACCCAAAAACCTTTGGACTTAACTTTGACCTCGTGTTTGATGTGCTGCTAAAGATGATATAATCAAGCTCATATTGACATCTTATCATATTCTAGCATCGGGCAGTTGGGCAACCCTATCAGTCACCACGATTGGTCCTCTTAGAGGGGATTTTTGGGGTGGTTTTATCCCAACATTTAACCATTTGAACCTAACTTTGACCTTGATGTTACGTCCACATTGCCATCACATTAGATTTTAGCATCGGGAGACAGGACAACTCTAATGGCCACCAGCGATCAGCCAAGTCACAGGTTGGCCTTTTAGAGGACATTTTTGCTTTTGGTTGCTTCATCGTGCCTGTTTGAGAATTTGACTTTGCCCAAACCTGACCTCCAAGTTCAGATAACTTTAACTCCTTGGAGTCCACTTTAGAGCAAGATCATATATGATTAGTTAATGGCTACACAGAGATCTAATGTTGTACGGTTCATTCGACATACAGGTTGCACACCCTGATTAGTTAATAGCAAATCCTTTTTTTCAGAAATGGCCACTCGGAGTAATGGTGCTGTAGCTGGTTGGAAATATCTAGTTAGTGCCATCCACCTTTGAGCCAGTTGAGGATAAATTGGTTAGTAAATGAATTTAACTACTACTGAAAAGCTACTAACACAGAGAGACTCGTGTGTCTCTGGTTTTTGGTGATGCTGAGTGCCCAATGATGGGCAGGATGAAAAAAAAACCAGAGGAAACATTTGAAATTTATAGCAGATAAATACCAGCGCTTGAATTATCTGCCGCCTGTAGTAGGAAAAAAAAGTTCCTAGTATAAAAGGGCAAAAGCCTCAGCAGCTCAACAGCAGATGTAGAAAATAAACAAAACATTTGAAAACCACAAGGCTGTCCTGTTATTCTGCTGTTTCTCTTTTCTCTCCTCACACCGAGTTCCTCCTTCAAACAGGTTCGATTTTATGAATCACTGCTTGCTCCTCAAGGGAACGCATAGTGCATTCCTAAAGCCACGGCTCCGGCCGTCTCTGCTTATACACTGGGAAAATTCATTTCAATATTTATCTCCCATGAATATTTTTCTTATTCTTCTTCCCCTTTTTTTTTTTTTTTCCTTTTGTGAGGTGAAAAATAACGTGGAAATCACAAAACGGGTTTGGGGGATGCGCGCCTGGCTGCAGCGTGGAGGTGGGAAGCTTGGAGGAGATCATCAGAAAGGGAAATTGTGCACAGCGGGAAGAAAAATCATTGTGTTACCCCAGGTGAAAAATATTGTTGCTTTGCTTAAAAGTGCATGCAAGGCCGAGCTACATTATTAGAATGTTTAAATATTAATTCTTCTGCTGGGTAGTAAAGATGATGGAGTCGCGGAGTCAACTACTTTGTTTTTCCTCCCCCCGCTTATAGGCCACAGCTGCATTTCTTTTCTTTTTTTTTCCCATCTAACCTCGCTTTGTTCCCTGTTCCTGCAGAAAAATATACTTTCCTCTTTGCACCCAGGGTCACTCTGCAGATTCCTTTCACAGCCCAACATGCTAATGCTTGATGTTTAAGCAAAACGCTGCGCCACATGTGATAATACTGAAAGGATCCGGAGGGTTTAATGTGTCATCTGACCAACTTCGATTTGAAAATCAATACCCCTCGTCTTCAACGAAGGTGAGGTCACATTTAAAGCGCTACAACAACAACAGACACTTGATGTAAAAGCCTCCTTTTGAAATGCAGTCACAAACAGCAGCTTACGGCGGTAAAAAGTGCTTCTTCTTTATTTATTTATTTTTTTGTCAAGGTGACTGTCATCTCAGGGAGTGGACATGAAGAGGTTTCACTCCAAAAACACTATGAATAAATTTCAGAAAGTAATTATCACCTGATGCTCATTTCCACAGCCTCACTTCTACAGATATCGTTCTGTAAAATATTAATATTTCTTGTGCAAATGACTCAAGATTGCTGATAACTTCCACGCAGCCGCTCGGTTCATTTCAAAATGAAACTCCTCAGACGCTCAGAAGTGCTTACAGGGTGTTACTGAGAAGAAAGGAGGGGAAAGTGTTTGCCCAACAAAGCCAGGTGTGATTTACAAGGATCTTCACCAGCACTCAGGTAAAGTGGAGGGAAGCTAAGTTCCCTTGTTATGTCAGAAAGAGATTTCAAAGCCGCCAGCTTAAAGGTGGGTATTAAGCTGCTCACATCTGAAATACTTTGGGATCCTTCAGACTGAAATGGATAAAGATACAAAGAGCTGGGGGCAGGGGGAGGCAGGGAGGGGGTGGAAGAGATAGAGAGATGGAAAGGCTGCATTCACACTGCAGCTGCGAGTTTAATCAATTCAGAAGGACCTCTGGACCATGTATTGTAGGCTATATGCTATACGTCAGTGATGCTCAAACACGAGGTACAGTTATTATAGTTCCATTTTATTGTAATTTCATCTTGAGTTCGGTATTTTTATTCAGTTTATTTCCAAGTTAGTTTCAAGGGTGTGTTTCAGTTTAGCTTGAAATTATCAGCTTCTGTCTTAGCTTATATCACGGGATAAAACTTTAGATATAGATGTGAGCTGGGAATATGAGTAAAAAAAAAAATCAGATTACAATTTTATTGAAAAAGCTGAGTGAAAAATTAACTAGAAACTAGAGGTGAGCAGTAGAAATATACAGCCAGAAGGATCATGTAAATAATTAAAACAGATATATGAGTCCAAATAGCTAGATAAAATTATGGTGAACTGTTGTTAATGAACTTGTTTGTTGGCTAAATGATGAAGAATAAAAAGTTAGAAAAACTTTAAATTAGTTTAAATTTTTAGGACCTGCCATTGAAAATTAGCTAAAACTAAAGCTAGCGGTTGGAATTGTTAGCTAAAAGTACACATAGCAATTAAATTATTAACTGTTGTTAGCCAAACAATGTAAAACGGTTATAATGGCTAGCTGAAACTAGGACTAAAAAGAGGAAAAATTTGAAATGATGTGGCTAGCATTCAAAATTGTTAGCTAAAACTAAAATATTTGTTTGAAATTGTTAGCTAAAAGTGTAGATTAAAGTTGGTAGCTAAAGAGAATATAAAAACATTTTAAAAAAAACAAATCAAAAAAACAGTTAAAGTAGCTGTCAAAAATTACAAACGTGTTTTTTAAGTTTGGGGATATACTGTTATTTAAGCTAAAAGTACTGATTAACGGTTTAACAAGTACAAACAAAGCTGTTAGCAAGGCATAATGAATAAACGTTTAAAATTGGTCTCTAAACATAAGGATAAACTGTTAAATACACTAATAAAGGGGGATGAGGTAGTACTATTACCCAGATCAAGTTTAAAACAAGTTCAAATGAGCATACGTGGAGCCATTAACAAAGAGTTTTGAGTTCATCTAAAAGGGTTCAGAGGCTACATAATGAAAAAGGTTGGGAGTCACTGCTATAAATGGTACTAAATGAGATCCTGGACTACAGGTGGCTGGTTTTGGATGCTTTTATCATCTTCCAGTGCTTACATAAAAGCTCACTTAGAAGGTAGCTAAAAAATAATTTAAAAAAATCCTTTGAAAACTCTACATTAGCTGCAGGTCAGTGCACTCTAAGTTGTCCTTCTTAAAATAACTTTTTAAAGCAAATTTCTATTGGAAACCAGTTAAATTGGTTTAAATTGGGTTTGCGGGACTTGCTGAGATAGCCGTTTCCCCCCAATATGTGAAAGCAACCTGACACCATGAGGGCAGTGACACGAGGAAAAGCAAAGGGAGGGACTGAGCGCAGACAAAGCAGAGCACAGATAGTGACATGAAGGCCTCCAGTGTATGAAAGTGAGAGTGCTGTCACTCCCGGCTGCCTCTGCCAGCCCTCTTCACCCTTCCAGCTCTCTGAGCCGCCCCACCTGAGAGCGATGGCGATGCATGTTCTAGTCACTCATGCAGGAGGAGCAATACATAAGTTGGGTGTACAGCCACTTTAAAAGCTCATCAAGCACATACTCGGCTTGTAGGAAATACCTTATTCATGACGGAGCTGGCTGAGGCCTAGGTAATTACTTGAATCAAGGTGGCCTCGGAAATGTTTAAATCTACAAGGACTGGGAGAAAGCATGAATAATGCAAAATAATTTGCATCTAAATTTTTTAAATGTGCTTTATTCGAAAAAACTAAAACGCGGGCTTCGATTAAACTTTGATGAGTGAAAGCTGAGAGCATGCGGACGGGTTAGGGTGGACGGGCGTGTGCGCGTGTAGCAGAGAAAACCTCCTAATTTGTAGAAATTATTTAGAGGGAAGGGGACAGAGGGAGTGCCAATAAATAATAATTAAGAGAGAGGTATTACAGCGGCGGGGTGTCTAAAGGATGGGGTGAGGAGGATCCACTGTTGTGCAGTCAAACAGGTTGCAACCACACTCTTACATTTACGCTGAGCATCTTGTTCGGAGACTTTTTCCCCTCCTCATACACACATTTTTACGACTCTGCTCGCGTTGAATATTTATGAGATTGTGTTGTTCACAGAGCAATATTTCCCTCTTAGTTATGGCTTGGGAATTCATTGGGCAGAGATAGCCAGGTCTGCCTTTACAATGTGAAGCGAAGGGGGTGTGTGGTGCGTGAAAGGAGGTAACACAGGTACAAGTACTTACCTGCTTTGGTGTGAAGAGGCGCAGGTGGAAGGCGGGCATGGGGCCAGGAGTAAAAAAAGACAAAGAGAAAAGGGAGACTGATTAACAAATGACCACTTTTCAGTTTTCCAATCATCTTTTGAGCCCTGAAATTTGTCTTGAATCCCCTGTGACAAGCTGCCGAATGAACCAACATCAACTTTCGGTGAACAACATGACATCCAGATTTTAAAAAAATCCCGATAAATCACTGAATAATTGTCAGCTTTTGACTCTGGTGAAACACAAATATTTATTATCTGCACACAATATCATCCTTTTCAGTCCAAAATGTCCAAAAACCTGTCACCACGGATCCAATTTTTTTTTTGTTGAAAAAACCGAATGGATGCACACACACCTCTCTCTTTGTTAAACAAACCATATATCTCCTCTTGCCTCTCTCTGCTTGGCCTGGACTGGGAGGTGATGGAGGGGTAGGGGGGAGGAAAAGGAGAAGGAGGAGGCGGCGGTGGGTATTTTTAAACGGAGGCTGGAAACAAAGGCCCCTCCTGAGGCCGGCCCCCTGCCCGGAGGATCACCTAGTCCCAGGCTACCCTGCTCCACTTTTCCCACGCTAACCTCCGGCCTCATTTGCATCCCCTGCTGCCCCTCGTAGCGATTATTTTCAGGTGAGCTGCTCTGTATAGGCGGCCCGGCTTAAGTACGTGTGTGAACGTCTACGTGCATGTGTGTATTTCTGCAATTTCATGTCCCTAGGTCTATCTCTATGTGCGCGCCCACCCCCTGATCCTGCTCTTAATTACGACTGACTGGCACCAGACACAATTGCCCCCTTGATTCAGTCAGTTTGCCCCCCGCACCCCCTCCCCCAAACAAGCAGCCCGCAGTGACCCGAATCATCTCCCAGCAGCTGGAGGAGGAAAACCTTGTCTGCACATGATTACGAGCCCAAACAGAGATAGCCGAGACAGACTCGCGCTGTCTCTCTCCTCGGCTAACGCGGCTCGGACACCGCTTAGGCTGTCACTGCTATTAAAAAGGCTTTCTATAGGTTACAACAGCCCCCTGTGTGCTACTGTATCATCCCAGCAGAGGAGCAGCAGTGCTGTCCTATTCATTCATTAACGCAGCTGTCACACTTGTTAACTAGATTCACCAGTCAACTGTTACATATTAACACTAAAGGCTACAGCACTGTAATATACTGCTCTAATGGTTAGTGCAACACATGCTCTAAGGTGGCAACATAAGATTCTTACCACACTTGGTCTCTTCAGGTTAGTAAGCTGGATGATGAAGCAAGCTTCATCATCCAGCCGCATACTCACACGAGGCTGTAGTATACCACAGTATACTCGCTATAATGGGGTACTGTTTTGCATATCAGATGTAGTATTCAGCATGCAGTGATATTACAACGCATGCAATAGATCTGGCAACAGTAACAGCGTGCAGACTGTAATCTACAACAAAAGTAGCCCACTTTAAAAACACAATAGTGGTTTACCGCTGTTCTTTTCCGGTGACTGCGCTGTAATCTACGACGGCGATGGCAGGTCATTAATGTGAAAGGTTTCAGCAGGAAACTGTTTACCTACTTCCCTCTGCTACACGCTGCTGTATGGATGGTACAAACACCGTCAACTTTCGCCATTGTACTGCAAAAAGTCGGCTACTTAAAGACAGCGTTACTTTACTGTGTTCGGTTTGATCCACAACAAAAGTGTCCTGTCAAACTTTCACAGTAAAACACTGTTATTGTTCATTACAGAGACTATAATCTACAACATGTAAAAATGCAACAGTAACTCACTGTTGGTTCACGTTATGTCTGCAATAACAGCGGCACTGTTATTTTACAGTATTGTAATATATCACAGCAGCTTCCTGCCTAAGACATTTCACAGTAAAACACTGTTGCTGCAGAGTCCATGCTCTAATCTACAGCAGAAGTGTGCAGCTTTAATAAATATAACAGTACATCCCTGTTTTACATTGTGTGGACTGTGATCTACAACAGCTTCCTTAAAGTGAAACTGTTTTTTTTTACAGTACAGTAAGCTACAACAAGTTAACTACAGTGAGAAATATTGTTACCAATCAAACAAAAGTGCCCTTCTTGAAAAACACAACAGTAACAGCCAGACCTACTACACTGCAGGGGCTGTAATCTACGACAACTTTGATTTCATTCGAACACACCGTGTAAGACACTATATTAGGTGACATTTATGTAAAAAAAATGTCCTCATCTTCTGTGTTGCTGTCCCAAATAGACCCGAACTCTTTCACCCCAGCTGTGTTAGTGCCTTGTTCTTCCCACTGAGCAACACATACAGTCAACCCACTGATCTCGGCCACAGCAGCGCTTTATAGAGATAGCAAACAGACAAAAACAATGTTTGTCCTGCTGCAGCCGGGAGCCGCACACATAACTGCACCTTATTATTTCATATCATCATGAGCTCCGAACTCTCTCAGCTGTGGCAAGGGGAAAGGTAGCTACAAGGCAGTGTGCAGGGATTTACACATACAGAGAAACAAACACACACATGCCTAATATAATTGTCAGTGTCTGTCCCTCCCCGTCTCAGAACGAAGTCCCAGCGTTCACAGAGAAGGGTAATTATCGTGTATCCGAATGGGAGGATGCAACCATCTCTGGCTCTGATTAAAGGGGACAGGAGAGGGGTGTCGCCTCCCTTTGCAAGCCGGCGTTTACGGGGAGGCGCACCTTTCACTGTCCAAACAATGTCTGTCAGCCACTATCAATAGCTGCCGTGGGAGGAAACAGTAGCCAAGGTGCCTGGACTGCAACGCTGACTGAAAAATGGATATAAATTGGGTGAAAAGTGCATCACAAGGCTCTGGTAACCCCACAAATCCCCGCGTGGAGGCGGAGCGTAGCGGCGTAGCAGAAAATGTTGTACAAATGTCCCTTTGCACTTACAGCAGGTTTCTATCATGAGTCACGGTGCCACGCTTTGTAAATGTACACTATGTTGTACCTGTAAGTGATGAAGATAGAACACAAGAAAATAATTCTGGGTGTTTTTCTTTTTTAGTCGGCCCGTGTGTGTCACGCTATGCTCCTCTTCCCTCTCCCTGCTTCACTCCCTTCACCTCATTTCGCCTCCCCAGAGGTTGCCATCTGTACCCACTCCCCTCTCCCTGCCTTTTGCTGCACATTTCAGCTTCATCTTGCATGCTGTACTCGCCTTGTCTTCATTCGCTGATTCCATAACTGTCTTTTTATTTAAGGCGCTACCTTTTGCGGGCTGAAAGTCTCGGAGAAGAGCGCAAACTTAATGTGCCGACTGCCTTTGAAGTTCAAGGGAAAGGAAGTTGGCTGCCACTTGAGATGTCATAGCTAATTGTCCATTGCATACATGATCATACAGCAAAGTGAAAAAAAGGGGGGGATAATGACAAAACAGAGAAAAGGGGAAAAAACAGAGGGGACATATGTGAAGGTGTCATTTAGTAAATAAATGAGCTAAAGGGGAAAAGGAAGCTTTGCTCACCACACACACACACACACACACACACACACACACACACCCTGAGCTGAGTTAACGCATCACAGAAGATGATCGTCTCGAGCTCAATTTCTGAAAATTACCACTGCTGCTGCACCCCCCACGAGAGAGAGAGAGCAGAGAGAGGAGGGAAAGAAAGAGGGTAAAAAAAACTTATCAGCAGTTACTCCTCCTTCATTTTATTTCATTTATGAATTACAAGGAAAGATGCCATTATATATTATTAATTCTCTGCTGTTGCTTTGGCTCTGGCTGCTGCAGCGGTGAGCTGCGGATGTCGGCGGCGGTGTAATTACGTTCTAGCCGGGCAGCCATCCGTTTCCTTTCAAAAATTTACAGGATTCTTAATCACGTTGCTCATTTGGGTGCACGGTGGCGGGGATGGCGAAACACAAACAGGGGCACGTCTGTTTGCACGGGAACACCTGCTTAGCATTGATAGCAGATGTCAGTCAGTGAACTGAACAAAAAAAAAAAAAAAAGTGCAGGGAGGGGAGGGGGTGGAATTAAAAATGCAAGCATCACCAACTTCTTATTATTTACTTACTCCAAAAAATGAACTACTGGAATGGGAGAAGGAAAATCCTGGCAAACGCCAGGGAAGCTGGGCCTCGTAATTGTGCTGCTGCTGCTGCCGCCGCCTCCCTAACTCCTCTTCTTCCTCTTCTCCTCTCCTCCTTCCTGTCAATCTCCTTCTCCCTTTCAAATCCAGCTAAGTAGTGAGCATCAAGAGGCATTTTTTAACCTTTTCCCTTTCCTCCCCCCCCCCACTTTTTCCCTTCTCTCTCGCATTCCCCTATTGAGCGCAGGAGTCTTATATTTCTATCCGTTTGCATCAGTCTTTGCTGCATTATTCATTTGCATTATAGCGCTGGATGGTAATTAAATCTTGCCTGGGATGCTGTTGTATTTAAATGAAATGTGAATATTTTAGTGGGGGAAATGCAGAATGCTTAATCTGCCCCCCCCACCCACCCACTCACTCTCTCTGTTTTTTGTTGTTTTTTTTTTTCCTTTTAAGAGCCTGACTATTGGCCGAGCTTTAAAACTGTTTATTGTTCTCGCAGATTTTTCTTGAGAATAATAGTGTTGAGTCAACAGCTGCATTGATGAGCATATTTCAGCTGATGCATTTGCCCGGGCAGGGTTATTTGATACCTCAGAGACCCACATGCTTGCATGCAGCTTCCTCTTCCACACACATGTATGTGTGTGGTGGTGGTGGTGGGGGTGGTGGTGGTGGGGGGCATGCAAAATCTGGCCCACAAAATGGCCACTGAGGACCTTCGACACACGGAGAGACAGGAAGAGCGGGAGACCTTGATAATGTAGTAAAAGATCGTGAGAGACCGTTAAGGAATTAGGGAGGAAGAGACAGAAGGATAACAAGAGGGACGACTGACAGGAGTGAGGAGATAAGAGGACAGCGAGAGGGGGTGGGAGACCTTCGCCATAAATACATAGGATAAGCATAACCGCTAATGAGGTTGGAACCTGTAAACTGAGCTTTGAAAAACCTGTCTGCATATCAGTCTGGTCTCATGAAATGACGTATGAGTAACGCGTCATTACTTTGCATCCGTCATTCATCCCCTTTAACGATGCCCTAATCCTGACCTTGACCCATAACCTCTCCCCAAGTCATTTAATACAGGAAAATGCCACAGAAAAACTCTCTGACATGACAGGAGAAATGTGCCTCCTGTGTTTGATATTTAATCCAATGAGATTGGCTACATCTCCAAAGAAGTCTCAACCAATTAGAAGGTAAAGAATTAACACCCACCAGCTCTCTAGCAACATGTGTAGGGTTAGGTTTACAGGAAATTTTCACCCAATACACATAAATTATGAGGCCAAAACAGCTGCAAGAGACTTGATTTGAAAGGTAACATCCCCACATGGAAGTCTTAGAGGTCTGGAATCACACCCATAAAATGTGTTGTGGAGACTGCCTGCCTTCTTTTTGCATCCGGACAACCACGACTTATGCCAGAAAGCATCCTCAGCTGATTAGCAGGTAGCATCTTTAACCTCTTAGGATCCGCCAGGTTGCTGGCAGTGCATTAGAGACAGGGTTAGATTTGCATTGTTTGATTACCCTGGAACACCAGTACAGGAGTCCAGCTTAGCCTTCACATTAAAGCGGTGAAATCAGCCAGCCTTTATAACTTCAACAGAGCAAGATTTTGAAGGAGATTTGTCCAGCCATCAAATACCCCCCGAAACACCCATGAAAACACTCGTTAGGTTATAGTTATAGTTATAGTTGCTATACAGTTTAAAGATGTAAATATACGTTTGCTGATAATGTCACAGTCTAGACCCACTAGCAAGAACCTTCTCTGAATGAAACCTGACTAAGACTAGGTTACTAATACCTCCCCAAGCATAATAAAGCTCAAAAAGCTTCACCTGCAAAGTCTGACTGCAGCAATCAGTAAAAATCAATAGTTGAATAGTTTTCTACCTCTAGGCAATCTATTCTCTACCTCCTCATATGGAATCTGCAGCCACTTGGCATACCCAAATGGAAACCTGTTAGGCCAGATTTCATGTTGTTGACTTAATTCGAAAAGGTAGCATCTTCTAGTTTATGAAGCTAGGCTTGCTTAGCATGTGGCTAAAATGCAACCAAACCTTAGCCTAAGTGGTTAACCATCAACCCGGTGGTGGATTAATCCATTTTTCTCTCTGTAGCCACAATCCAATACTTAGTGTTGTTTTGTTTTGCAGCCAAAATGTGATAAAGTGGGAAAAAGGGCTTTCCATGAACGACCTGAAAACATCAGGGTGGCTGCCCTCCTTTTGTATATGTGTTCAGTATTGGTGGGCTTAGTCCAACTAACACAGTGAGGCTGACGAAGAAACAGTAAAACATTGAGGGGGGGGGGGCGGCAATAAACCTTTGTCAAACATTTGCAGATAGTAAGAAGAAAAAAAAGAACGGGAGGAAGTGGAGAGCGAAAGAAGCAGCAGAAGATGAAAAAAAGAGAAGGAAAGACGGAGATAAAGAGACGCCGCGAATGAGATGACAGAACGAGAGAGAGGTTGAGAGGCAGAGGGATGAGCTGTACCTTTAATGCCCATCTGGCCCGGAGATGTAATAAAATTGACATATTGATTCCTTTGAATTTACGAATGCCTGTTTCATAAACTCCATTTCCAAAGCCGAGGCCTCTTTAGAGCCCTGTCATTTTTCCCCCAAATGGATCAATTATGTGCCCACGTAATCCTGTTACCTGAGAAACCCACGCATACTTCTCCCATTTGCGGCGCTTCACCGGGCGCATAGACTCGCATTATGTGCACATAAACAAACTCTAGGTTTTTTTTTCTTTTTTCTGTGAGTGTCTTCACCTCCTCCTCCCTCCCCCCACCCCCCTTCACCTCTCCTCCTAATATTAGCGATTGTTTCCTCCTCCCCGGTGTCATCGTGTGAGTCTCTCCCAGAGGGGTTTTAGGGAGGCTTTTCCTCTTGTTCCTCCTCTGGCTTGTTTTTGAAGTTGTAGAAAATCCCTTTCACCCTCTTTTATAAACTGCAATTCTTCCTCCGCTGCATCAACACAAACATCACATCCTATCCTCTGTTAAAAGCCATATAAAAGCATAAATTTCATTTCCAGCTGAAGGGGGGGAAAATGGCTGCTTCAGATCTTCTTTAAAACGTTAATCACAAAGGAAGACAGTTACAAGCTACAGGATGATTTTCTTTGATAAATACACCTTCTTCTCTCAACTGTGCCTCGAGCAATAAACAGAGGAGAGTTTGCAGTACTACACACAGGAGGTTTACCCCATCTGCTGTAAGATAAATACTCTTTTGTGGCACTGAGTAGCTGGTTATGAGGGCGAGACACTATCTCAGCCAGGGGTTGGGGGATTTATTTCCCAAGGTGGTCACCTATGAGAGTAGTATGCTACATAAGTGAGCCCTAAAAACCTTGTTGTAGCAAATAGGAGGATGAAAAAGCGAAAATCAGCCAGTGTAATGCCAATATTTACGACGCTTTCCTGTAGAAATCCACAGAAATCAACCCCTTTAAGCCAGCGCCAAGAGATAGGAACCTGTGACATTTAAGATGAAGTGCTCAGTGCATTTCTTTTCCTATATGCCCTCATAACTTTTTATACATTCATATGACACTGCTGCAGTACATATATCCTGACAGCGCAGGCTGTCCTGAAAAAATGATGTATAAAACTTGATTATGCATTACAGATTACAGCAAATACAAGCATTTATGCACAAGGAGGCTAGGCGGATCAAAACCATGAAAAAGACCTAACAAAGTCAAACAGCAGCGCTCAAATGAGGATCCTTATTAAATGATGAAAAATCAAAGTGGCTTTTTTCAGTCTTGCAAGGTGCATCTACAGGGATTTCCTGGAGAACAAGTAGGAACAGAAGTGGAATTTGTCCCCATCTCATTGGTGCAGAAACATGTTGACAACAGTTCCTGACCCGTTCTGACATTACAGGGACGGCTCTCATGCCTAACCCGGGTGAAAACAGAGGAGTCAGTATGGCTACTGCCTGGGCGGTAATAGCATAATAGGCAGCTACAAGTGGTCACGGGTCAAACCGGTGCGAGTGTAAATGCTGGAGCAATACAGCGGGCTGTCAGGTGGAACGGAAATGTATGAAGAGCGACAGCAACGCCGGTGCACGGGAGAGAGCGCTCGCCGAGCCACTGGATATCTATTTTACTATCTCACATTGTTGTAAAACCAACACAGAGACAGAGGGGGAGGGAGAAGGGAGGGAGGTGGTGGGAGAAAGAAAAAAAAAAATCAGTCCTCGATCTTATTTTCCACACTCCGGCGAGCTACAAGCGGCTCAGTTACACTACACTTGCACCGAACAATCAGTCTGGCAAAGGTTCACAAAACGACGAAATACCTTGTCACTTACTGCCTGACCTGTTCAGCGGAGTGACTCGGAGAGGGGAAAAAGAGAGGGGGAAGAAGATGGAAAAGGATGTAGAAGAAGGAGAGATTGTGTGTATATGTGTGTGTGTGTGGGGGGGGGGGCAGAATTATAAAATAATCATGAAGGAGCTCTGCTACGGGTGACATGCATGAAACGGTTTAAACAAATTCCTTCACATTATTATTCCTGTTTTGAGACACATTTATAAGACATGTACTAGTTTTTGGTTTTGTTTCAGAGGTCTGCTTATTTTTCCAACATCTACTAAATGGAAAAGTTCAAAGTGGCTTCAAAATCGGTGGTTCCCGACTTTATTTCGTCAGACGTGACCTCAGAGGCCTGTCAGATGTTCATAAACTCAACTGAGACCGGATCTGCTAAGTTTTCACTTTACCATCATTTATAACAAAAAAAATATTCACCTGCTAGCATGTTTCGCTAACGATTTTGTTGGCTAATCAATACTATTAGCTAATTACAACAACACTGTTATCAAGTTAGACCCATTTCAGTGTGTTAATCTGCAGTTTTAGCAATCCACTTCCACTCCTAACTACACTTTTACCCTAATAAATCCAATATTTTATATACCATTTTAGCTAATGGTTTAGCCGCTAACAAATTCATCAGATTAGCTATACCGTTAACTATCAATTACAAGAGCTTTTCCAGA
Organism: Pterophyllum scalare; assembly: GCA_024447675.2. Classification (NCBI taxonomy): domain Eukaryota; kingdom Metazoa; phylum Chordata; class Actinopteri; order Cichliformes; family Cichlidae; genus Pterophyllum; species Pterophyllum scalare. Next base: position 15,007 of record JAMQGT020004273.1, on the reverse strand, counting down.
TTTCCAGCAAACACTTTCAAAAGTTTTCATGTTATTAGCTAACAATTACAGCTCTCAGCCATACTTTTCCTTTTCTTTCTTTTTTTTTAACCATTTTAACCTTTTGATTGTTACTTCTCCGCTTTAATCTTTAATGCATTTATTTTGACTGCCTGTTTCCATTGCATGTCTGTTACTTTACAGCTTAAACTTGTTCTGGTCCAGTCAGTTCTTATAATTAAAACCAATCTGTCCACATACGCCACGGGTCCTGCAGGAGTACTTGTATCCATGCTTTGGAATCACTGTTCTAAATTATATACATAAATATTCCCCCAAATTCATCCTGACATTTTCAGTATGTTAGTACAAATTACAGCCACTGTGTGGCTTTCACACTGGACACCTCGTGTTTTAGGATGAGAGAACTCCAGTGGATGCTGCAACAAGCATCTCTGGTGTCAAAAGCAGGGGGTAAGAGGGGTATAAAGTAGATGATTTGTCACATAGCAGCTGTAGAAAGTTAGGGGAGCTTTGAGGCTGAGTGAGAGAGGCGATTGTTAAAAAGTGAAGAGGAGGAGGGGGGCTTAACGGGCTGACAGGCGCCTGGGTTCTGCTCACTGGACTTAATCTAAAAGAAAAAGGCCCCAGTTATGATGAAAGGTCGACAGAGTATGTCTCAGCAAATTGGCTTTCCTATTTTTTTTTTCTTCTTTAAACCTTGCGCTGGCTGATGCTTCAGCTCCACCGCTGTGGAAGCCTAATGATCTCCGGCCTGCTAGCTCACCCCCTTCCTCCCACCTGTCCAACCCCCTTTCTCGGTTCAAGAACGCCAATTTCTGTGAAAACTTTGACTGCTGATGCCACTGAAGTTTTTCCAAAATCACTGCTGGTGACAAATCAGGAAAGGTCAGATTTTTGGGGCCTGTCTTTGTCAAAGCACCACTGACAGAAGCGTGTAAGCTTATGCAAACTCTGACATATTTCAAGAGAGGCAGATAAAGCAGATAAATGAGACAGATAGGTCAACGGGGCAAACTCAGAGACGGAGATGTGACCCAGTTGCGGCCAAGTTCAGAACACGATGGAACAGCTTGGCTTGGTCTCGTTCCGGGACTGACATTTCTCCAAGGCCAACTATAATGATGGACAACGACAGGTAATTACTAGTGTTGGGAGGGGTGGAGAGCGTACACAAGAGCTCGAGATCAGCGGTATCTGTGAAGTTTCTGGAAACTCTGAGTGGGACGGAGGACGCCGGCCAACAAAGTCCGAGGGGAAAAAACCGCAGCTCCAATGTTGTGTTTTCCCTGACTTGAATTGAAAGATTTACAACAACCATTTGAGCGCTGCTACAACCTAAAAGTTCTAGGCAGATTTTAGATGCAATCTCTGCTGCCTACCCGCACAACACCCCCCCCCCACCCCCTTAGTGCTTGGAAGTGATTCTCCTGACTCCCTTTTTAACCTCTTGGAAAGAAAATGTGTGTTTGCCTTCACTCCAAAAGCGACGCTAACTAAGACAGAATACCAAGCAGCTTCGATGTTTTGCAAACAGCTTCACCTGCATGCCGGGAAACCAGCTATGTGGATGGAGGAGTTGGGGGTGAGGTGCGGCGCGGTGGGGTAGGGGAGTCCGTGTTGCAATCTCAGCCTCTCCTCGGCGCTCCCCCTTTATAAATTACCTCATCAGTGACTGAAATTAACACCGATTCTTGCAGGCAATTTCTCAATTTCCAATGCTAATTAGCTTTCTCTCTTTACTTTTAAATTCTGTAGCACCTGTTTAGGGGGACGACATCTTAGGCAGTGCAGGCGCATTTAATCACAATTTTAATTAACCATCCCTGTAGATGTGAAAGAGAAGCAATTATAATGCAGATGAATGATGATTTTTCCACATTAAATTGTTTTGTTTCTTCGTTATGTTGATTGCATAAATACGGGCGCCGTTCAGTTTTTATCTACTGTAATTTTGTAATTGTTTTGCAAGGGGGGGGGGGAGGCAAAAACCAGCAGCAGAAAAAGGGGGTTTGGATAGACTGTCTGTTGACAAATTGTTTCATTTAGTTAACCCGTTGATTGCCGTGGCAGTATGGGGAGGATTTGGCAGGAAGTGTCTTATTTGCTTCCCTCACCACCACCACCCCAGAACAACTGTCGTCAACTTCCTCGTTTGTCAATCATCCCGAGATTTTAAGGCTTTTTGAGGAAGGAGGAGGGCGGGGATTAAACCATCTCGTTTGACCTTAACAAACTATCGAATCAAATGAAAGTCATCGCCTGCGTCTTAACTCTGCCCTCCCCTTTAACTGCTCAGCATATAGTCGCAAATGAAAGCACAGATGGGGTGCGACTGAAATGGACTCATAATCTTTATGCGCTCGTGAAAATATCATTGGGTTCGATGACGGCGCTTTCAACTGCGTTTACGGCCCCTTGTTCTCTGAAACTTTTATTTTAATGCCGGAGTCACTCGAAGTAAAACTAAATAAATAAAGCAAACGCACATATCCTTGATATGCTCGTGTAAGTTTTGAGGTGGGAATTGTACTTGGAGCCACAGAGGTCAAATTTAGATGTTTCCTCTTGCCCGTGCAGCTGTTTATCCTCCTCGAGATCGCTCTGGCACGAGGTGCCAAGCTTTGGAGATATTCACTTGAGTGCAATGGTGCTAAAGGGCTCATGACGAACGGCTTACACGTTTACTTGGCAAGCAAAAGGTCGCTGGTTCGATTCTAGCCGAAGACACAAATCCCTTTCTCTTTCCTGCTGTGTTGACCCCCTTGCGATGAGGGAGCAGCAGGTTAATCAAAAAGATCCGCAAACCTTATGTGAGCAGTAGCTTTAACATGTAAGAACTATTATTTTTTAAATTATTCTTTCTAACGTCCAAATCCTGCAGCGAAAAGGAGCATGCAGCCTGCTAACTTCCAAGCTCAGGGATGGCAGGAAGCCATCAGTGTTTACAGCACAGGTGGATGCATGCTTTTTTCTGCTGAGTGATGCAGCCGGACAGGAAGTAGTTCCTACATGAAACTGAAACTGTTTTTTTTTTTTTTAAACCCATCTCTACAGCTGATATCTCCAAACCTGAGCGTCTCACACTAAAACAATCTAGGCACATAAAAAGCATGACATGCCAAAGGAATAATGTGAAAAAATATATATATATTTTTTTGCCTTTAAGTTGGAGTTTAATTCTTGAGGTAAAAGGCTAAAACTAATTCACTTTAATGGAACCGCTCGGTTTAATAGCAAATTATTATGGGAAATAATTTGGTATCAGGAGCAATCGTGATCGAGGATTTTTGGATGCAACCTTTAGGAAGCAGTTGTTTTCTCTCTATGGCAGATTGCAGCTACAACAGGGAGAAAGAAAAACTCCAGAATCCTCTTGTGTTCTGTCCCCCCGCCCCTCCGCCACCCCCAGCAACACTCATTCTCTAATCCCACTGAGCACTGCTTTCAGTTTGCCCAAAGACCATGCAGGGTAACGGACTACACACACACACACACACACACACACACACACACACACACACACTCTTTCCCTCTGCGTGACACACACACACTTGTTTCATATCTCTCCCCCAGTCACCGTCACTCTCGCTGTTTGCAAAAAGCATTTGGCATTATTTTAAAGATTTATGGGATTCACAGGAAGTTTGGGATGTATATGAAGAGCGCGACACTGCTTCTACACAACCTACAGGCCTCGGTTGATATTTTACTACAAATATAACTTCCTTTCATGATTTTCCTCCTTTTCTCAAGATGGATATCATGTATGACACTCCTCTATTTTTTTATTTTTAGGGATCTATCTTAAAGGAAGAAGCTCCTCTTTGAATATTAGTGGCGATTGGCTGGAGGTAAACAGAGCATTAAATCCTGGAAAACTGTGGCAAGGCCAATACGGGTGCAGGGGACAATGGCTCGGCCCCGGCATCTCTGAGGCCTTTGTTCTCGGCTTAACAAAACTCTGCCGTCACACCGTTTTACCTCAATGCTGTCGCAACGGCCATCAGCCCATCAGATGCACATGCAAAGCCAAGGACATGGAGGCAGGGAATGGGGATGAGAGAAAGGGGGGAAATATTAGGGGTGGGGAGGCGGGGGAAAGATTAAGATAGAAGGTGGGAGAAGTGGCGAGGAAGGATGACGCAAGCAGATGAAGACAGAGAGGGAGAAGGTGCGACAGGGTGACGCGAAAGTGAGGAGAGAGCGTCAAAAATCCTCCGAGGCCGTTAAAGGGGAAGGGGGGGAGGCGCACTCACCTCTCCCACTTAATAAGAATATATAGCAGCTGCGAGGAGGGAGGTGGGGAGCTTTGTGCGACGTGGTGGCGACAGATCTGGAGCGAGCGAAGAGTCGCTCAAAGTTTCATCACTAAAGTCTCTCCGCGGGCCGCGGCGAGGTTCAGGAGGAGAGGCAGACAGAGCGGAGCGTCTGCCTGCCAACGAGCGTGAGCACGCATGTGTGGCGTATAAATGTGTGCGTGTACAAAATATGCAAATACGGATGCTTGTAGCCCCTCTTAAGAAAATAAACCACCCCGCCACCACCAGCAGCCTCAGAAATATGCAAAATAAAAACTCTTTTGACTTCCTTTTTCTCCCAGCTGGTGATTAATATTCATACTTTCCTTAAAATTTATGTTTTTGGTACATCGTGGCTCCTCGCTGGGGGAAAACTGCTCATGTCAGTGGTTATAGAGAAGAAATGTGGCAATCTGGCCCTGTAAATATCCAAACTATTAGTTACATTCTCGCTAATAAGATTTGATTCCGAGGTGACTTATTAGCACTTAACCCCAAAGCTTGACCTCCCGATCACCATCTTGGATGTAGTTCAGGCCTCTCTTGTGCTGTGATTTGCCTGCTTCTTCCCTCCCTCCCTCCCTCCTTTCTCTCCTCCACTGTCAGGTTCTGGCCTGCCAATTTCCACTTGAAGCTTGACTGGGCCTGATTTGATGCAAACTACCTTGGGGTGAGTTAGGGGAGAAAAAAAGAGGAGGTGGGTGGAGGTTGGAGGAGGCGGCAGCGGGGAGGACTGAAACTGATGAACAGTTATGTCAAGTCAATTTTGCACCGTTGGGAAAAGGTAACCTCTCCGTCTCCGAGGAGGAGATAAAGGTAGTAGGAATGAAGGGGGGGGGGGGGTCAAAAAAGAAAAAGGCAAGTGGAGTAGAGGCTGCAAGCTAGGGGGATGAGGGAGGAAGGTAGGGTTGCAGAGGGGGCGTGTAATCACACCAGGGTGCACCCACCCACCCTCAGCTGCCTCACCTCGCCTCCCTCTGCTTGCTGCCGCGCGGGAAACGCTAACTGTCAGTGCGAGTACTAATTGCAGATGTGCCAGTCTGCCATCATAATAAAATCAGAGGCAGGGCGGACATTAAGCATGGCTGGCTCATTTGTGAGACCGCTGAAAAGGTAGCATAAATGAATATTTCATTACCTTAATTACTAAGGAATACTCCTTTCCGCCAGTCGTGGAATGAGTGTTGCTGTAACTAATTATGAAAAGTAATAACATTAGGGATACTGTGATTGCCAGTTTATAAGGCGGCGTCTGCCTGCTGTTGAGGTATAAACCGTGTTGGGTAACATACGGCGAGAAGCGGAAGGAAGGAAGGAAGCGAGGGCGAGGGCTCGATCGAACCTGCACATCTGCAAAAAAAAAAAAAAAAAAAAGGGAAAAAAAAAGTGGGGTTTGCAGGGATGAATGGAGCGCTGATTATTTACCCCGGGATGCTTGAGATTGCAAAGTGGAGGTTTTAACAGGTATGAAGGAGCTGGTGAGGTTGTGAAACCGGCTCGGTGTGTAAATGACAGCTTTCTGGCAGCGCAGGAAGCCCTTTAGTGGGCCGCTTTCTATAAATACAAACAGAAAATATGAAAGGACACATGCAATACCTGGACCGCGGAGTGCAATTTGACTAATCCTTTACCACGCAGCCCTCGAGTACCTGCACGGCTACAAAGGCCACAAGCTGCACATTTGCATCACTTCATCATCCCACACGCCTTTGAAGTCGGCTCGATACCTCTGTCCGTTATTCACCTCTGCGGCCCGTGGGCACGTCCCCCCCCCCATGCCCGGCTGTAATGTATGACCACAGATAAGGTCGTGAGGGGGTGTGTGAGAAAAAAGGCAGAGTACAAGGTCTGCTTTGATGGCCATGCTAATTCCAATACCCCTAAGTAGTAAGAATAACAAAGTGGTGGGGAATTTATCTCAGGAATGCCGGAGCAAGACGGCCAGGCGATAAGGAAGTAGCTTCCCTTGGGTGGGGGAGAAGTAATTAGAGAGGGCTGACTGATTAGATGACTGACTGGGATGGATGGAAGTAGAGGTAGGGGGAAATGGACTGGTTGGACAACACAAAGGGGGAAAAAAGGCCAAAAAGAGAGTTCGACTCCCTCCGGTTGTGCATGTTTACAGTTTAGGCACTGAACTCAGGGCTTGATAGTGCGGCAGAATCTAACCTGAAGGTTTTCAAACTCTTAACTTGGAAGGAGAAAGACAGAAAGCAGAGATGCACCCTTGACTTGATAGTTACCCCCTAAGGAATTTGTAAGGTCCTAAAGAATAAACCCTCAGTGATACACAAAAACATCCTCGGGCTCTCAAGCCATAAAACGTTGACGCAACCAAAGACCAGGCTGTGTCTCAGGCTGAGTCACAAGGCCAATTCTGAACTCGAGTCTCCATATCGGACCCAATCTAAGTCGTCTCCCACAAGGTTTCTAGGTCAGGAAATACCCTTCCATCTAACAATCCAGTGTGAACAGCAAGTCATAGCTGAAAGGTCTCATCAGTTTTCCCAAGGCCTCAAAATCAAGCAACAGTTACAACCGCACAAACCTTGGGTTTATCACTTCATCATGACTTCTAAAGGTTCATAGTAATTCTGCCTCAGAGCTTTTCCAAATCCAAAACCAGAGTCGTGCTCCGACTCCAGAAACCAAAAACTGCAACCACAACCACAGAAAGCTCGGTCCTGTCAAACTTCAGCCTCCGGCTCCAAAAATCCTTAATTCGCTGTCATGTATTTAACATTTAAACCCTTGACCTCTTTGCCGGACTACCTTACCCAAAAACCTGAACCCGAGCTGCAGCCAGAAACCTGGAAAAGCCACTCTCCGTCACAGCCTCGGCTCTCCCCACCCCCTGTTCGTCCTCCGTGTCAGAAAGGCTGAGGACAGGCCTGTCGGTGTGATTATCCCCCCGCTACCTGAGGAGGTGTTTGTTTGACATTCGCGTTTGACAGCGGCGGGACACGAGGCATTGAGGGGAGGGGGCTCCCTCTCAAGTCAGAACCCATTAACACATGGATTCACCTCTCAGAGTCCACTGCCTGCACCGCAGATGACATTTAAAAGGGAGGAAGATGTGCTCCCTGTCCGTGTTCCAGCTCCCCTTCGTGCCAAAAGGTTAAGCGTACGTTTGAATAACAAGGAGGCCGGGGCAATTTCTGACCATTTCCTCTTTGCGCTGCAACCTCCGGTTAAGAAGGTGCTTGATCAACGCCGAGATGAAAGTGAGCGAAATTTGTGCAACCGCAAAATGACCTAATTTTGTCCTAATCTCACTTGGCAATCGGCTGCAATTAAATTGAGATAACACATCTGAATTTACTTCCACGCAAGACGGGATTGGAGAGGGGGAAGCTGGAGCACAAAGGGAAGCAGACAGCAAGTCCTCGTTAGAAGAGGGGGAATAAAAAAGGTAACGAGAGGGGCGCACTTAGGTGGCAGAGAAGCGGGACACCTTCTGAATAATGAACTACGGTAAGAAAGCGAGCCCCTGATCAAATAGCATGTTCTATTATCCAGAATTAAAGGTGGGACGGTGTCGAAGGCAAACGTGGAAAAGGCCTAGATTTCCAGATGTCACCGTGCCTTAATCTGGCGATCTGTTATTGATTGTTCCACGCGGCCGTGACCTTGCCAGAAGAGCTCTTCCACCCGACAATCAAACATACATCAAAGAGTATGTGTGTGTGTCTCTCTGTGTGTGTGTGTGTGTGTGTGCGCGCGCGCGGAGTGGCACGAGCAGGCGCTTGCAGATCAGCAGTGCCGACATCAGAGCAGAAAAACTGGGGGCTGCTTTCAACACTTGTTTGCACAAAGGTGTCATCGCTGAAGCAGCTGCCGCCAAATAAAAAAAGAAGGAAGGAGAAGGAGGAATGGGGGGGGGAGAAGTTATTTTAATGGATTATTTCTGAAAACAGCATCATGAAGCTGTGCCCTGCTTTATGCCTGACAGCAGCGGCAGCGATAAGTCTCACACACACAGACACACACACACACACACACACACACACAGGAGCTCGAAGCAGCTGTGAGGTGTTTGCTCTTTTGATTAAATCTATATTTGATTCTTTGTTGCTCTATTAAGACTCAATCTTGTTTGTTAAAAGCGCTTCATAAACAGAGCTGACGCACAGCCACCCCCCCCCACCCCGCTATGATCGATATTTGAGGGATTTCTGAGCTGCAGAGGTCGTGATGAATGTGCAGAGAAACGGGACATTTTAGAAAAATTAACCTCTGCAAAAGCCTTTGGATTTGTGCACAACAGTTGCCGTGCACACAGAAGCCGCTCTTAGGTAGAAGAGGCTGTTTTTTAAAGTTGTGTCTCTTTTTTGCCTCCCCTTGCACCCCCCCCCCCTCTCTCCCGCCATTTAATTATGAAATCTGCAACGTTAGTTTACACCTGCTCAGCAACCTGTCGCCTGTCGCGCCCAGACTCCCTCGCAAATGGGAAAAAGTCGTGGAAAGAATGTCGAAAAGCATTGAAAAAAAAAAAGTCACAGGCGTAGAGAACGCAACGACTGAATAAGTGCAAACAGCAGGAACGAGATGGAACGGATGGGCCAAATAAAGACTTTGCATTTTCACTTGAGAAAGACTCAAATGAGGCATGATATTTAAAAAAAAAAAAAAGGAAAAAAATAGAGAAAATGCATTTTTTTTCCCTCCTCCCTCCTTCCTACGCGATGCATAAAACATGCCCGGCTTAGGGTAAAGATGTGTAAATGAAAAGTCCAAATGCATGCAATTATTTGCCGGACCACTGAAGTTTCAATTTCTGCGTTTGCTTTTTATTATTATTTTTTTTTATCCAAAAAAAATAATAATAATAATAAAAAGAGAAAACAAGAGGTGGAAGAAAACAAGCATGAAGGCATGAAATAAAGTCAGGGAGAGCAGGAGAAAGACATCTGAGTGCAACTTTTAGAGCGAGGATGAGGATGAGGAGGAGGAGGAGGATGGAGGGAGGGAGGGAGCTGTCGGGATGTGGGGAAAAAAATAAGGAAGGAGGGGACGAGCTGCTGCCGCAAACACCTTGACGTCTGTCACCTTTGCTCCGTCTCTGCTGCTGCCGCCGCCTTCGCACCACCACGAGCTACCAGAGTCCGGCTCGGCCCTCACTGCCAGTTTAGGGCGCAGATACGGGCTCGTTCTTGTTTGGCCGACGCATTACTTGCAGCGGGTTTAAACATAAAGGGAAGTCAGAGGGGCAGAGTTGGCTCACTATTGGCTGATTCATGCCTCGGTGTTAGTCAGGCAACGGATCCCAGCCACCGCTCTCGCTTTCATCGTTCTTGGCAGTTGCTGCGTGTTTGTGTGAGTGTGCATCAACCCAAATACCTTCTGTAAAAAAAAATAATAATAATAATAATAATAATGAAAAAAGCAAAATACAGGAAATTTTCACCCACAACCAGAGAACGAGAGACGGAGCAGTAAGAGGAGGGCAGGATGGATGGTCATACAAAGAGTTAACCCCTCCACCCCAATTTCTCCAAAGCACGGGTTAATATCATGGCTGCCTGGTAAGGCATTATCCAGAACCTCTCTGAACAAAAGGCCCCTTTTGCAAACAGACTCCTATTCCTTTCTCTCACCCCCCCCCCCACCCCACCCTCACCCCAATCCCACCCCACCAACAAACCCCAGTGTCCAAAGGTGTTTGCTGAAGTAAATCTGCCTAAATCCTGCGCAGCTTGGCCAGGAGGGAGGGAGGGAAGGTGTACCGATAATCCGTCTTCTTAACCAAAAAAATTGGGGGGTGGGGGTGGGGATGTGTGGGGGGGAGAAAAGTTCTGGCTGAGGAAGGGAAGAAAGAGAACTGGAATCCAGATCACATGATAGCCCCCACCCCACCCCCCTTTCCCTCCATCCATTCATCCCCAACACTTTGCTTAAGATTTGCATACATCCAGCTCTGGGAATCAGATGATAATGGACCTCCTGCTAATCTAACCCCCCCGCCCCCACCCCCCGATACTAAAATAAAAATATAGTGGCTATATATTTTTTTTTCACATGCAAAGTTGCTGAGAAGTTGCTGCCAAGCAGACAGAGCAAGGGGGAAGGAGAAAAGAAAAAAAAAGCGCATCGTGCAGACACCTGCTCCTGACTCTTATCTCCTTCTTTATGCACAATCCAATCGGTCGCAGCCAGGATCTTTTTTTCTCTCTCTCCCTTCTTCTTCTTCTCCTTCTTCTTCTTAAGTGTGAGTGGCCACGAATAGTGTGGGCATCTCGTAACACTATCTGTCTGTCAGGAGGGGCCCGGGTCCCTGCTAGAGTAGGGAGGCTATAAAAGGCTTGTAACCAGGGGACAACCAACAAACAACCACAAACACCCTAGTTATTTCTCTCCCACCACCCACCCACCTCTTTCTGCCTCTACTGTTCCCTTCCTCTTCTTTCTTTTCTCTCTCTCCTCTCCTCTCTCTCTCTCTCTCTCGCCCCCCTTTTCATCTCAGGCCCTTTTTCTGATGCTGAATGCAAATGTGCAAGCCCTGCTGCTGCTGGCGGCGAAAGGGGGTTGAGATTGTTGATTAAGAGGGAGAGAGAGGAGAAGAAGAAGGAGAGGAAGAGAAGGAGAAGGAGAAGAGGAGCTCCTTTCTTTGTTCTCCCCCCGGGGATGTTTACCAGGAGACGCGGCGGATCAGATATGAAAGGCATTCCGGTCAGCATTGATGTGAGCGAAAGTGAAATCGTACCTAAGGCATTCCAAAGACCCGCGGTGTCAGGGGTCCGGGCTCGCCGTGCTATTGCGAGTGTGTGTTCTCTGGCCGCCAGGCGAAAATATCTTCACACAAGCAGGGCGTGAAGGAAGAAGGAGAGGAAGGAGGAATGGAGGATAAAAAAATATGTCAAAAATGCTTTTTGTGTGTGTGTTGGGTGGGGGGGGCTAGGAGAAGGAAAATAAAATATATAAAAAAGAGGTGGGGGAGGGGATTGATGAAAGTTTCCTGTCCATATACCAGGATGGAGCTGAGATGGTTATTAGCTTCTTATTCTTCTTCTTCTTTTCTTTTTTATTTAAAGTGCGTTTGTGCTTGGAGGTTTGGAGGGTGAGGGAGTGGTGGAGGGAGGAGGGTTGGGGGGGTGGGTGTGGGGGGGGTGTAGAGCCACAAGCCATGCTATTTGCTTTTATCTGCCTTATCAAAGCATGAAAAAAAAAACTGTGCATGTGTGGAAATGCTGCAGCCCAGCAACATTCCTGATTTAATTCCTGGTGGAGAGCACACATTAAGGGAACAACAGCCGGAGATATCACACCGCATCTCCAAATAAATCCGAAATCGCAATAATTTTATAAGGAAAAGCGCACAATTACCCCTTTCCCCCCCTACCCTACTCTTCCCCCTTCTATCGCGATCTCATTCATGGACACGTTTAGCTCGTGCAGCAGGAAGAATCAGAGGAGCAGGGCCTCGTGCTGGAGTTGTGACAGACAGGAGATTCGGAGGGATCAGCCCCGCCTGATGTCATTATTTCACTTAAAGAAAATAATGCAGAGCTCAACACTCTTTCTTCCTCTTCCTCTGCGCTTCCTCCTCCTACAGAGGGACTGGACGTTCGTCTGCTCTGGCTGCTGCTGCACACAGTCGCCAACCCGTATGGGAATGGCAGCAGTGAAAGGCTGCCGCGGACAACCCCCCGCCACTATTGACGGTATAAACATGTAAATGAAACACATTACCGCTGACAATCAATTGTCCGCGAGCGCCCCACGAAACCTCCTCCTCCTCCTCTTTTCTTAGTCGCCCTCACCCCCCCAAACTCTGAACTGCAGATGCTCCAAACACAACTTACAAAAAAAAAAAGAGAGAGAGAAAAGGTTAGACATCCATTTTTTTCCCCTCCATCTTACTCGTAAATATGTGACAACATTTGCACGGCGGAAGCAGCAGAAAGGACTTAGAGGAGAGGAGAGAGACAGAGGCTGCTTTGGATTATGTAATCGCTGTATTTCAGGGGTGGGGGGGGGGGGGTGGAAATCAAAAAAATAAAATGCTTAAAATGAAAACAAAAAATAAAAATGAGGAGGAAGCACGACTGCAACATCTGCATTTCCTCCTTCCTCTGCTCGTGCAGGGAGTTTAAATTGGAAAACACAACAGAGCCTCTTCCAGAGAGCTTTGTTTTTGATGCTTGTGCCGGTTGAGTAATAAGAAAATAAGGACAGGTGTGTGTGTGTGTGTGTGTGTGTGTGTGTGTGTGTGTGTGTGTGCTTTTCTGTTCTCACAGCTGGATGTGACAAGCAACACCTGGCGAGGGCCAAACTCTCAAACGCTTCACGCTGCTGGGATCAAGTTTCACACCAGGAAAAGGAGAATATATCTTTCTTTCTTTCTTTCTTTCTTTTCTCCGGCGCTTTCAACAGCAGGGGGGACAGGACGATAATAAAAATGTAATTTCCAGCTTTTTAAATATTTCTCGGAGCCGTGAGAGCCGAGGGTTTTTCTGGGATAAGTCGTGAGCTGCGGTTCGAAATACCACATGACGTGAGTGAGCGAAAGCTGCTGCAGCACCTCCAACCCTGAAGGCCAACAGTCATCTGGAGGAGAATGTCACAGGGGTGGACAAGTTAGTGAGGAAACGCTCCGAGAAATCCATCCACGGAGGAAGAGGAGGGTGTGTGTATGTGTGTGTGGGGTCGTGCATTAAATCAGAAGTTTTTTCATTTTTTCTTTTGAAAAATGCAAAAACAGGTGGTGGACAAATTAGAATTAGCACAGCACCACCTCAGAGAAATCAGCTCTAATTCGACATATATCACATTTGTGTACATTCATCTGATTTGTCAGTTAGTGCATCTGATCTCCATCTGCTGAAATATTTAACATTTCTCCGTCTTCTTCTGCTTCTTCTCTGGGTTTTTTTTTCTTCTCCTCTTTCTTTAGTAAATTTGTTTCTTGTGGCGGCCGGCCGTAAACACGCTGCCATCCCTCCAACCGACCCACCGAGCGGGCGACCGAGCCGGGCAGGAAGAGGACACAGAGAGAGGGAGAGAGTGGCCAAGCCTCAATAAGCCTCTGCATTCCCAGAGGGGGGGGAGGTTGGAGGGGTGAGGAGGGGTAGGCGGGAGGGAGGAAGGGGGGGGGTCATCAGACAGAGCTTGTTTGACATTTTTTAAATGTATTTAAAAAGACCAAAAAAAAAACCAAGAGAATCTGCTGCATATTTTTCCTGCAGGAGATAAAAAAATATTCTTCCCACAGTGTGCCAGAGCTCCGGCGTCTCCTGTCAGCTTTACTGGGTGTGAAAATGATATTTGCTTTTGCTCATATTATTTCTCTTTCCCTAAAACAGGTGGCCACAGCTAAAACACACCGCCATCTCCTCCAAATGTGCTTCATTATTCCATTTCGCTGCAGATACACAACATGAGAAATCTCCTCCACTGTTGTGAGCTCTTTAGTGTGGAACAAAATGCTTGTCTGCCATCGATTGCGTGGAATCAATAAGTGAAATCTGATCTAGATAAATAACCTGTGGGGGCAGAGATTTTTTTTTCTTTCTTTTTAATTTTTTTTTTTCTAAACTGCAAATAAAAGCCTGCTGAATCACAGCACACACTCACACACACACACACACTACACACACTCACACACACACACACACACACACACACACGCTGTTTGGAGCCTGTATGGAATAATCAGGAATAACGGGGCCAGGAAATGTCACTGCAGATTTGCCTCTTGTGGGAAAGTGTGCAGTCAAATGGAGGAAGAAAAGCAACAAATCTCCACCTCCAGCGCTCCCAGTCCAGACCCAATTAATGTCCAGCATTTATCGGACATGTCATCCTATTTATGCATGCCTTCTGCGCTGTTTTAACTTATTGATAAAAGCAAAAAAAAAAAAGAAGGTTTTAAAAAATAAAGTGGAGCCAGCCAACCAAAGTGCCACCTCCTGCGAATTATGTCCCGGAAAAGCAGCGACACTGTGGCGTTCAAATACTTTAAAAGAAAAGAAGAAAAAGGAGCCCCACGAGGGATGTAAAGGCCCGTGTGCGTGTGTATGTTAAAGAGAGAAAAATGATTATGGCGTGCCAGCGCGTGGATTAAACTCAGAGTCACAAGATTGGACTTTTACAGCGAGCTCCTCCACAGCCAGTGACCGCTGCTCAGGCAGCCAGTCAGTCCTCCCCATGGCGGATTTTTGTCCCAGCGAGAAAGCGGCCGGCACCGCCAACTTTCCAACATCCACAAGTTTAAAAAAAATTTTTTTTTTAACACAAACCTCCTGACAAGCTTCCACCCCGCTTCTCTACAATATAAACACAATTAAAAGCCGCCACAGTTTTTGTATTTATTTTCTTTTTGAACTGAATCCCTCCGACACATTTACGCACAGTTTCTCTCCCGGATACTGGTCCCTTTATCCCTGCGTAAAAAGCCTGAATGAATGCGCACCGGCACTCTCACACACCCCTGAACCGCAGCGAGAAGCCTTGAAAGCGGGCTTACATCCAAAGATATTGCCCCCCCTCCCTCCACACAAACACACACACAGACGCACGCACGCACATATACACTTACACAGCCATCACCACCACCACAACCTCGGCTGTTCGGCTTTGTGTCTCCCCCCGTGATTTTTCTTACCGTTTTTCCGTCTCGGGTTGGCTTGTTTTCGCCTCTTACACCTGGGGCCATCCGCCATGATCTCTTGCTTCATTGATAAGTGTGTGTGGGATCAGATGGCAGC